>JAYRBW010110248.1:0-18285 GCA_036023295.1 Invenusta paracnida
CCTCTATTTTCATATATTGCTGCCCTCTAATTTTTAAGTCTTAAAGTTTAACACAAATAGTAGTATTAAGAGTTTTAAAGGGCAGCACTTTAAAACTTTTAATAATAGTATATTGTAATTTGTATCGTTTGGACTAAAATTATTATCATTAATTCGTGTTAGTTGTGAAGGGAGTTATGCCAACATGTTTCGATTCATCGAAATTATCTAAGAAGTGCAGCAATTGTTTGGGTTGAGCAACAAGTCCGCCTGGTACAGGCCTGTAACGCACCTGAAACAGACTGAAAAACCGTCTTCTTATCAACGAAATAACCGTTTATAATTACGCAAGCGCTGTGCGTGGCCTAGACTCTCAAACAGCTAGATAGAAATAATTGACATTTTTAAAGTATATATATTCCTATGTATATGTTTTACATAATTCTATGTCTATTACATGTTTATATATCTTTCATTTTAAAATTCCATTTTATATTTATTAATTAAATGCATATATATTCTCAATTATTAGTCAAAACGGAAATAGACATAGTAGACTAGGCGTGCTTAGGCGAAACGAGTTTAGCCGAAACAGCATTAGGCGAAACGAGATGATACCAAAAATATTAACTTATCTGATAACATTCTTATGGAATTATAATACTTATTGATACGTCTAAATGACTATAAAGGTTCATTTTTAAGTCTTATATTTTATACCTATACTATTAGGTATAATATCTTAAATAATTGTAAGAGTACTCATTCACAATAACGTCACATTAGAGTAGTTATTATTTTGTGATCAATATACAGCAGCCAAGATTGATGACACTATTACCAGTACGCCTCTCCTTATGATCCAGTGTCGTGGAGTTGCAGTGTTGCATAGATTCGTGCAACGATGACTGCAAAATCAGATGAATACACTGTTAAAAATGTTACGCGAAAAAGGTAAGTCACGCTTGACAATAAAGTCGACAATGATAAAATTCCCGTACCACCTAAAATTATTCTGTCAAATCAAAAAGTCTCGCGTGACAACCAAATTCTTACAGTCTCGCGAGACATGACTTTCCAAATGCCATGTTATGCTTTTTATGACACGTGAGATATAGTTTTTGGTGTATTAAAAAGTCTCGCGAGACAATAGTATTCTAACCTATTTACTGTCTTTCTGAGCAATCACAATGAATATAATACAATAAAGATATAATATAAGTAAGTCGAATAATCAGTGTATACACCGAATAAACTGCAGGCAAGCGTGCGACCTTGGTCAATTATTACTTAAGGTATATCAAACACCCGTCCCCGCAATTTCACAATATCAAGAGAATGTTCGGTGCAGCTAAAACTCACGAATACAGTTTTACAATCAATTCAATCTATTCAACAGTCATAGAATTAGATTACATCACTCTTCTATCGATTAACATGGTAATCATTCAACTGTATGTGTTGTATTAATGTGGTAATTATGGTTCAATAAGAGAACATTTAGATCGCTTATAATCGACCTTAGATCGAACACATATGAATATTCAATGATCCGTTTTACAACTCGTCATGGTTTATTGATGAATAAGATAACCCCCTAATAGATGAATTAGACAACTCGTGACTATACTATTTATTCTCTCTGTAAGCTGGACTAGTTAAATTACATAAATTAAAATGTATGTTATTAAAAATACAATGTAAAAAGTTTACACTATATTTGGTGCTAACTAGATATTTTATTAGTTACAGTTGATTGTAAATTTATTAATTACGTATTTAGGTTATGTCCATTTTTATTTATGAATACATTTACATAACAATTACAATATATAGAATTCTCGTTATGGTCTCTATATGCGGCATAACGATATATTGAAATTTAACATTATAGCGGCATAAAATTACACATTTTAAGAATATCTTGTTTTTCATTCATAAACAAATTAGGTAAGGTATTATGTACTATACTTTTATTTCATTTTCTAAACTGGAGGGTGGGGGAATAGATTATTTATTTATTACTAACCGAAATTAGCAATATCACTCAATACATCTCATATAAACGCTGGATTATATCATTATATTTTATTAATGCATATTAGACATTTACCTTTGATAGAAATGAAAATATTACTTATTTAAATGTTCATTATTAATACACATATCGCTGGTTACATTTTATATTTATATGTTATATACATTTATATAAAATATAACAAGTGATAGGTGTATATTACACAAAGATCAATATTAGTGCAGATGTACCTGCACAATCATTCAAATTGAAACAGAAAACCTATAGGTAATACCAGTATCTCTTGACAGAGCACTTATACATTTACCGATTTCATATGTTGCTATTGTTATTTCTTATAATCGGGTTTCTTGTTTTTTGTATATGTACTAACCCGTATATTTTAATTAATTTGGCGAAGACGAAGCGATTTGTCGTGAAATGCAGTTTTTAATATTATATTCAGCGTACTATTTGGTTAAATTTATCACTTTTCTAGTATATATGTATTCTGGATAAATATGCTTATTCGTTGCCTCGCTATAGTCACCAATAGAAAAATTCAACAATGTCTCGCGTGTCACTATAATAAGGGATCATCGGGAATGTCGTGAATACAGTTTTTCACGCGAGACATCAGTTGTACATGGTCTCACGTGAAAAAACTGTATTTAAAACTGTAAAAATTGCCATGTTATTTTTAACAGTGTACTTGAAAAAAAACTCAAAATATGCAATATTTAGAATAAAATGTTTTAAAATGAAATATTGTTAAATTAAAATTCTAATAGTAGTTTAACAATGACGTTTATCAAGTTTACGAAAATGAGTTTTAAAAGAGTGAAACCTTTTATTTAGATTTTAGTACGAAAAATAGTATACAAAATTTAGCTAAAAACATAGAATTTGATAAACTCCACACCAAGTTAGTAAAATGTTTAGTCTGCCAAAATATTAAAGAATAATGAGAAATTTTCCAGGATAAAATTGGTTAGTATAGCAGAAGATTTTATTTTCAGTTTTTCATTTATAATATTATAGCCAAATAAAGTATCATTGCATAAACTTTATACTTTTATGTATAATATATATATATTAGTTATAACTATTAATATATATATATAGCTCACTTTGATTTAGTCAAGTGCAGGAGAACCAATTAAATATCTACAGTTCGGGGAGCTTTGGTGGACGCACCCCCCACCCTCCCCCATTGGATTTTGGGGCATCGAAACAACCAAAAGGATCATGGTACTGCAGGCAACAATAGTGGCAACTTTCTGATACTGTTAGAATTCAGGGCAATGTCAGGAGATGATGTTTTAAAGGAACACCTAGAGAAGTGACAGAAGAACGCCTCGATGACGTCTTGGCGAATCCAAAATGACCTGATCGAAGTACTGGGAATCTATCTACAAAACAATATAATTAACGACACTAAGAGGGCCCAGTACTATAACAGCATCTTAGCTGATGAAGTCGCAGATATCGCTAATTGTGAACAGGTGTCTCTGGTTCAAAATGATGAAGTGATAGAGGAGTTTTTGGATTTCATCAAGGCAGAGCGAATTACTAGAGAGATCTTGTAAATTTATAAAAATATCGCTCAACGCATATTGTATCGGTGCTGTACCATTGTTTAATAATCTTTATTGATAAATACTAACTTACTAACTCTTATTAATATAATAATAATAAAACACATTTTATACATATATTGTTCAATTCAATTTTGTTGGGTAAATTTGATGTGACTACTTTTTCTCGGGTTTAACCAAAGACGTTTAAATATACTACATATTAAAGTAGTATATATTTAAGTATTATATATATTAACATATTAAGTAGTTATATATTTAAACGTGTTTGGGTTTAACACTATTCTACTTGAGTACTATAGCTTTCAGACGCTGTTACCCCAACGCGAGTGATGAATCCTCAAATTATAATTTGTTTAAAACAGCCTTTTTATTGGAAATTAACAAAATCAATTCATTAGTTTCGAGTAATTGTAATTAGATTAGACCAGTGTAACCAATGCAACACATCATTTTATAGTGATTTACTGAATAGATATGAATAAATATAATATAAAAATCAATTTGTTAACGGTTAACTTATAAAATAAATTATTATTTATGCTTAGCTATATTAAACAATAATTACAAAAAAAAACAAAGCACTAATATACCTACTCAAACGCGTACTACGTGGGATAAATATCCATGGTTAAAACCATACAATTACACTTACTTAATTTCTTTCTTCGACTGAGAATTTATGTTGTGATTTAATTATATATATTAAGAAGGTGAGGAAATATTTAATATTATAAATATTTAAAAGAAGGCCTTTTTATTGACACTGTCACCCCATCATCATTTATTAGTCTAAGATACTATCAGATATGTGAACTAGAGCATATATACATAATTTTGAAATAATTATTTGTCAGTTCTCTAAAATAATTTTTCATCAATAAATTATAAAATACTATTTTAAAAGTTTACACTATACTATCTTCTAAAATATTTGAAATAATTTTACCATGCTACTCATTAAAAAGCACGATTTTTATTTTTGTATCAAAAATCAATTTTTTAATATCCAACATTGAGTAAATATACTATATACATATATATACTAATATACTATACTCGTTCATCATTTCAGCATTACCAGAATCTCGTAAATACAAAATTGATAAAATGATACCGTAGCAACGTCAAGTCAAGAAGATTTGCGTCAGAGATAATTAGCTTGGATGTGCTATCGCTCTATATTATGATATTTAATACTGCGGATCATCAGATATTTTTGGACCGCTAATAAATCGGGCTGGAGAGCATTAAAAAGCTCAATTTTGATATCGATGTAATTGTCAAGAGATTGTGAATGAAGTTCCTTGAATGAAATCTTCAAAGGGGTATCTTTGCACCTCTTTAAAGAAGGTCAATTTCGATGGAAAAGTTTTCCTTCTTATTAATATAATTAATAGCGAAACAAAAACGAAAATGACGCAAAATCAAAAGCTAAAAAGCGAGCTCAAAGACAAAATGTTAAAATTATGTGGAAAATACCAAGTGAAGCCATTGATGAAATTTATACAAACAAAGTATGCAAGAATTAATTATATATCGTAATGCAAGTAAATTGGAATATTATTCTAATTTTAATTGAAAATTAAAAACCATTCATAAAACATTATGTAAGATATATATACAAGCTCAAATGTTCATAAAATTAAGAAAAAAAAGGTTTGGCTATATAAAGAAGGAACAATACTTTGACGACTTTGAAGAGGATATAGTGCCAAATTACTTTAAATAAGGAATAATAAAATGACATAAATCATCATTATGTACAGTTTATTTTTCTAAACAAAATGAATAAAACAATATATGATCAAAAACCAATTGAACCACATTTTAGTCTGATATTGAACCAAAACAGTTAGTAATGAGTTCACGATGCGAATAAACACTGAACTAGATAGCTAATAATTAAAAATGTACATAAAATTTATAGGTGTGTAAGTATTAGAAAATATATAAAACAATTAAATAATAGCTCAACAAAAGTTATGAAGACTAACAGAAAAAAATATATAACTGGAAATTTACGTTCCGTTTCTTAATTATGTAATGATTACAATATCATTAATTAACAAAATAGTAATTTATAATACTTCACAATTGAATACATATATAATTTTGTACAAACAAATATTTTCATAAGGTGTTCAATAGACAAATTAATTATGCACTGTACAGTGAGGATATTTTCTTAAATACTGAAAAGAAATATTCCAAATCACAAACGGTAGACCTTATAGTCATGGAGGCAATATGCTGTCTAATTCTTTGGTGCTGTCATGTTGGCTGAGAGGTCATGCTAGTCCCATCTGAAATGAAATGAAAAATTTAATTATATATACCTATTGAAAAGAAAAATGGTTAAAAATGAATTTTGTAGGAATAATAGATACGAAAATTTGCTCGTACAACAAAAATATTACTTCTCGGTTACCCACTAGCTATCAATTACAGACAATCACTAATCGCCAAAATGTTTTACTGTTATGATTTCAACAATGTTTCGCATAATGTTCCGAACGAACAGTATATTCTATAATATATCCTTATAAATAAAGAGTCTGGACTATAGCAAAAAGAGAAAACTGAAATTTTCTGAAATTTGTATAAGTAACGTTATATTAATGTTGCTTGTTATATTACTGTATCTATAAAGGGACTCCGATAAGGTTTACGAGAAAACTAAAGAATGGTCTTTCAGGAGAGAAACAATTGTGAATCAACACTGTCTATGATATGGTACGCTTCCAGATGTTTAGGATAGATTCGTGGTTACTATTTTCAGACGTGTCCTTTAGAACGTAGATTGAATGTAGTGTTTTTAACGGAACGTTACATCAGCACACACCGTTACAGTTATGTATTGGCGAGATAGATTACAGACTTTCATTCCTTCAATTTAACATTCAGCACACACCGTTACAGTTAAGTATTGGCGACATAGATCACAGACTTTCATTCCTTCAACTTAACATTCAGCACACACCGTTACAGTTATGTATTGGTGAAATAGATCATAGACTTTCATTCGTTCAACTTCGTTACAGTTAAGTATTGGCGACATAGATCACAGACTTTCATTCCTTCAACTTAACATTTAGCACACACCGTTACAGCTATGTATTGGTGAAATAGATCACGGACTTTTATTCCTTCAACTTAACATTCAGCACACACCGTTACAGTTATGTATTGGTGACATAGATCATGGACTTTCATTCCTTCAACTTAAATTCAGCACACACCGTTACAGTTATGTATTGGTGACATAGATCATGGACTTTCATTCCTTCAACTTAACATTTAGCACACACCGTTACAGTTATGTATTGGTGAAATAGATCATAGACCTTCATTCCTTCAACTTAACATTCAGCAAACACCGTTACAGTTATGTATTGGCGACATAGATCATAGACCTTCATTTCTTCAACTTAACATTTAGCACACACCGTTACAATTATGTATTGACGACATAGATCATTTAGACCATAACTCGCCGATAAATACTATGAATATTGATAAACTAATCATAATAAAAGTCCGGATTTTAACCCAGGTTGTAAGATGTTTATCACTATATCCTTTTATCTTCTAAAGCACTGTACTTCCTGCTTTTAATGGTTATGAATATGTTAAAACTGCATAACTTACTGTAGAAGCTGCAACTTTCTTGGTGCTGCCCATCCACCCATGTAGCCATCTCCCTCCATCATACCAGGAGACAAACAAGTCCCTCCACCACCTGTCTCCCCCGGCGACATGAACCCAGCGTGTCCCACCGGTGCCATTTGATGAGTCGGTGGAGGCGGCCCGTTACCATAGAAATTGGCAGTCTGTGCCGCCGATTGCATATGTTGTTGCCTCATCATCCCCTGCATGTAGTCGGCATAGTAACCACCTCCACCTGCGCTTCCAGTGTGTGTGGGTGGATGTGGATGGGAATGACTCACAGGTGGCGTGGCTCCCAGATAGAAGGCAGGGTGGTGACTGTGATGGTTGCTGTGGTGATGATGCGAGTAAGTGGAGCCAAGGCCACCTGGAGAGGTGGGAGTCAGCTGATCAGGGGAACTAGAGTTGGCGGCTGGGCCAGTTGCCATAGTAAGATAGCTGGTCGGAAAAATGGAGTTGAGACTTGTCGTGGTCGTGGCAGGCGGCGTTGTCTTGGTGATTGTTGTGGAGGAATTTTTGCTGTCCATCTGAAGTACGAGAAGAAAGGGTTAGATTAGTATAGTTATGGTTATTGTTATTGATAATGTTATTATATGATACCTAATTGAAAATCGTCAAAAAATATATTTTTTTAGTTTCACGGTTCATAGATGAAACAGTGGAGAACTGAAATATAACATTTCCAATCGAGTAGATTCATATTCTATTTCCTCATATCTATTCTATTCTATAATCTAACATATTGTTAAAATTAATTTATTTGACAAAATGAATTTGCTTAAATAGAGTTTTATGGAAAAACACAAATTAATTTTGAATGCACTATGTAATTGTCAAAATCTCTATGAAATCTTCAGTCTATCAACTTACACTTGACCGACTGTTATGGGAGTTTCGGTGTCGTCCATGAGATCCGATCAATTTGTCCTTGACAACTCCATCACTATTGGTTTTACCGGAAGGTATCTTGGTAGAATGTCTGTCACCTGTGCGCTCATTAGCTGACGATGGAACTTTGTGGTTTGTGTTGTTATTGTTATTAGCAACAGGAGATGCAGGGACACGGCGTCGATTGATTGTATCGCTGCCTGTTACCGAATGATTTATCGTGGCTGTCTGATTAGAGGAAATAAAAGTTGTGATGATGAGAAACGACTAGAACTAACG
Organism: Invenusta paracnida; assembly: GCA_036023295.1. Lineage (NCBI taxonomy): Eukaryota > Metazoa > Platyhelminthes > Proseriata > Coelogynoporidae > Invenusta > Invenusta paracnida. The sequence goes on from JAYRBW010110248.1 coordinate 8,431, forward strand.
AGAATGGATAAAATATAAATATTAGAAATTAAATATAAATATAAAAGGTTAAATAATATTTCGGATAGTGATGATCAAAAGTGAAATGAACAAAAGAAGAGAAAGTGGAAAACGGTGAAGGATATGAAGAAAAGACATAGAAAAGGAAGGAGAATAAAGATTGTGGAAAAGAAATGTAAAGAAACGTAAAAGAGGGCAGAGTTTGTGGAAAATGATGATGAGGTAAGAGAAGAGTAAAATAATAATGACTATAGAAGAAAATATGAAGAGTAGAGAAGAAAAAATATCAGAAGAAAGAAGAAGCTTGGGGGAAATGAATGCATAGGAAGTGTTGTAAAATGAATAGAAGAATAGAGGGCTGAGAAGTGATGGAAAAAGAAAAGAAAAAGAAAAAGAAATAGAGAAGATAAGAGAAGAAAAACGAGAAGATAGTGCATGATACCTGTGCAGAACCTCCTGTGGTGTCTTTCTGTTTCTGCTGTTGCCTGGACTTTGCTCTTCGATTCTTGAACCAGACTTGAACTCTTGATTCGGGAAGTGAGATCCTAAGTGCCACTTCTTCTCGCATAAAGATGTCGGGATATTTGGTTTTTTGGAAGAGTTCCTCTAACACCTGTAGTTGGACACGTGTGAATGTGGTCCGCTCACGTCTTTGCTTTCGGACGGGATCTATTAACAAAGGAAGATTTCATGTATAAGGGTGAAAAGGAAGCCCCAATAATGTAAATATTAAATTATATATCGAAAACTATTGAGCACGTTACATATAGCAGGAATGCTCATTCATAATCAATTTACTGACGCGTTTAGTTTATTATATTCCATTAATTATACATACGTTTTACTCTGAACATTGTATATATTTATTTAATAAGGAATGAAAACAAAATATGTTATTCATTATATTAGCAAATATGAAAATTATAAAAATCTGTAATCAATGGAGTTATAAGAGCAAATGATTTAAATAAAATATAAATATTTTGAGATCTGATTTAATAAATATCATATTATGTAAACCATTTACTTATAAAAGGAGTAAAGTCGTGTTTCAGTTACTTTAAGGTATAATTTTTATTGACATCGTGAAAAACGTGAAATAACGAGTATAAGTACCAAATAATAATTTTAAAAGTATTTTTCAAATAAAACAGATACTTCAACTGAAATTTTATATGCATATTTTGATATGTTTTGTAGATAAAGAACTACAGAAAATCAAAAGGAATCAGAAGAAACTCATTATTTTCCAATTCAAAGGATCCAACTAACTTAAAATACAAACTATATGTATTTTCTCAAAAGAAATATATAGGTATATAACTGGCGCATAAATAATATGTTGTCTATTTTTGCCCTATAGGTACAACATATACATACATACTTATAATGATTGTAAACATGTATTCACAAGTTATACGAGAAGAATCTAATTTTCTCTCAAAGTCTTTCAGGTGTACGCATAACACATGGTTCCATGAAGAGACTAATCCAGACAACTTCTCTGTGTGTATGTCAGTAAACCTAAACAGGAGACACGAGAAGTTTTGAGCTGAATTCTGTAAAAGGGCTGCTGCAGAACTTGAAGCAAACTGGCGGAAAATATCATTAAAAGCAAACAAAAGGTCCCCAGCATGAAGTCCCGTCGTGTTTCGCCAATAACCAGGAGTCCGAAACGAGAAGCGTAAAGTCACTCGACTGGAAAATGGGTTTACTAGTCTATTTATCATTTTATCAGCTCATGAAAATAGGGACGGGAGGGGGGGGGGTTTATATTATCAAAGAAGTTGTTGCAGTGTTAAGGCACACGACTCAAAGTTGTCGCGCAGAGTATCATTTCAATTAAAATTATTTATTAACGTGTGTTAAGACAACAGTATCGTGTTGGACTGGCAACTTTCTATTTATTTCTACTCTCGTTATTTTCAGTTAGTTTCGCTTAAAAACCTCGATTCTCTAGCATATACCCCCTCTGTTAGGATTGAGATTTAGCTGTTGAAATTCTGTTATATGCGCTATTATATGAAATGGAAGCGACACAGAATTGTGATTGTCATCATTTCTCGCTATAATGAAGAGTTCTTTCTGTGATTTTGCGCCAGATTAAATGAAGTTAATCAAAGGAAATTGAGTATTTTTATGTTCTTTAGTCCATTTGTGTAATATACACGCCACTTTCTATAAGATTAAATGAATTATTTATAATTGTGAAAATTTGAAATATAATATGACTCGTACTGTATAATTGTCTGCATATACTATGTATAATTACATAATTAATAATTATAATTAACTTCATAATTTTATAAAATAGATTTCGAATTTCGTTTAACAAAAAATATAATTCGGAGAAACACTCTATAAAGATTAAATATATTAAAATGTTAACTATATGGGGGTTAACAGAAAAATGTTTTTTTTAATAAGTTAATAATATAAAAAAATTCAATTACATTGATATCTAAATTTTGTTTTTAATATTTTATTAGTATCATTGATCTTATAAGTTTCCATTCTCTTTGGATTTTATAAATGTATATTCTCATAGATATCTATATAAAATTATATGAACATGCAAATTAAAAATTAAAAAAATGCCTTCTTTAAAAAAACCTGGAGCTGGGACCTTGGCAATATGAATATTCAATACAATGAGTTGAATATTTTGTAGAGATATTAAGCCGACAAAATTTTAAAGGCACCGAAAACCCACATACTCTTAGCTGATAGTTGAGTCGAGGAAAACGTTGTTAGTGTCAGACGTGTGCAACAAATTATGAAGGAATACGAACAAGAAGATCGAGAGGATTTCAAATCAAAGATATTATATTGGCGACATTAATAAAATATCTGTTTCAAATTACGAATGCCAAGCTGTGTAAAGAATTCCAGAGTTTGAAAGAATATCTAAACTTTAGTCCATGTTGATGGTGATTATATATTGTGTAAATATGTATGAAATTAACACGAGAAGTTGTATACTTTACTTTTGTATCATATATAACTTTTTATCAAAATTGTATTAAAAAATGTTGCCGACCCCTAAACATATTTTATTTTTAGCATTTCAGTATAAAGTTAAATCGTGCTGTATATAAATTAAAGATTACATAAAGATTAGAACGGTAATTGTTATGGCCACAATATACAATTTATTATACGTTGCATATTATTATATACTGTACATGTCTAAACCTTTTTAGTATTAATATACGCTTGGAGAATACAAAATAAGATTTCCTGCTCCATGATTATAAATGTAAAAATAGGCAGGTAATTAAATAGATTAAGTAAGAACTTTATAATATCAAGGACACACTTTATTGTAAACCTTATATTTCCTTAAATTCCTATAGAGTTAGGATAGGATAATTGTTCACAATGGGATTAAAGTTACGAACGTTTAATTAAACTCTTTGTTATTGTTTTGTTTCTGTGTGATTTATTACACTTAATCTTTGAGAACATTATAAACTAAAGATTTTAAGAGAGAGATAAGTGATTAATTAAGGGTAAGTATTATGATGGCTTTACTTAAAAACTACTTCTTACACTGCGATGCTAACAATATATAGATATATTTCATTCGCTGATGAAATGGCTAAAGAACAATATAAGGACGTTCATTATATTATAACTCAACTAATTACAAATAATATTATTAGTAATTAATTGATTAATAATCCAGATTCTTAGCTAATATAGGCTAGATTTAATGCGATATGTATAGTTCTAAGTGCGTACTCAACCCTAAAGTATAAACTGATAGTTTTAGCTAATTCGATGTTTGTACTTCACTATATGGTAGATAATAACGATACAAAATCTTATAAAAACTGCTTCTATTATAATTCTATCAATTAACTAATTTCCTTATGGTTAAAAATTAATTGTTTATTCTAATTCTAATATATAATATGCGCTATATATGTATATATATATAAGTTTTTTGTTACGATTTTGAAGATAAGAGAAAATAGAAGAAATAGTTCTTGCTTCTGAAAATTGTGTATTTCTCCCATTTAATTTTGTCTTTATGTACAATATTGTAAATTTGTTTTGAAAGCTTTGATTATACTATAAATTCCTGTAAATATAACACCTTATCATTTATATTTATTATTCTGACTTTTTGGGGTACTTAGTATGACACATATTCGGGTAATATGACACCTTTTTAAAATTATATTTACTAATTCACATATATAACCTATAGTGTCAGCCTCGATAACATAAGGCAAAAGTAGTTGTTCACAAATTGAATAGGAAAAAATACATATCCTGATAGTTATCCAAAATTCACTTTCAATACTTATAAATACCACAAAACTGTAACCGTTATTCTCTATTGGTAATGTTTGTACAGCAAATAAACTGAAATTAGGAAGAATTCACGTTTCAAATTTGTTTGTTACATATTTTCTATATAAATGTTGTTTGGTTAAACGCGCTCTTTCCTCATTGTATCTAAGAAAATTTTAGTGGCTAGCGAATAACCGATAACATTTCCAATTTCATAGATCTGAAACTTCAATAATTGTACCCGCACATTTGTTATTCTGCATTCAACAAAAACCAAATTATTCATTTTGTTTCATTTTACAAAATCTTACTCTGATAAGCTGCGAGCGCAGGATGGTGCTGCAGCATCTCATGCGTCATAGCCGCAGCTGGTACCCCCGTGGATAAACCCAGTGCTGACGTCATGGAAGCTGCCGAAGCTGCATAGTGGGCCGCTGCTACTTGATGAAGTGAATGGTGATGGGAATGATGCGTGGGATGATGAGAGGGTGGTGAGACACTCCCTCTATGAGGAAGATACCCACCAGACATTGAATGAGGGAAGGAGGGGCCATTTCCGGGTCCAGTACTACCGAGATGACCGCTTCCTGGATGGTGATGACCGTAGTGGACGTGGTTAGGATAGGTAGTATAGTCCATTATTGGGTTGTAGATGCTGAAGAGGGAAATATAATACGAGTGTAAAACATAAGAGTGTCTACATGAGTGTAAAAATGTAGAGTTTTTCAGTAAGGTCAAATGAAAAGTGATGCAGATAACTTACTTATTTTAAAATGTTGAGCAGATACTAAATAATAAATGGTCTACTTCATTGAAAACACACGATACTCCTTTATTTTGGATCGTATTATTGATATGATAATTTTACTTTATACAGAACTTTGTATTGACTGATACTCAAAAATAGTCATCGACTCTATATTATAAAGACAATAAAAAATATTTCTTCTTTTTCCAATTTTGGATGTCCTAGGAGAGCTACATGTCATAATACATATACTCGATAAAATTATATCGCTCTATATTTCCTGTAGCGTTTAACGAATAACAAAATTATTATTATAAGAGTTAAATGAGTTGAGGATAAGTCGCTCCCAGGGGGGCCGGGCCTGCTTTGCTTTTCTTAATCCCCTCTATTTTCTTGACTATGAGTAAGTTCTGGAATCTCGTCTTCTAATTGATTTCATTGTTCAGTTGCTGCCGTATAGGATTAATAATGTTTCTTTTTAGCTGATGGATGTGCCGCAGGTGTTGTATTAATATGGACTCATTTGCTTGAGTAGGATTGTTCATAACTATTGGGATGTCACAGCTGCCTATGATACAATTAAAATTGCTATTCAAAACAAAACGTAAATATTCCTCTGTCTGAAATGCATTGATGGTTTAAAAGATTTAGTGAAACATTATAAATAATTACGTTATTTTAAATACTTATAAATATTAACGTATTTTATAAAAAGGCTGTTACTTATCAATTCTTTGATCCAATAACAAATCTATTATATTCTATTAATTAATTAATTAATATTTTAATAGTTTATTTATTCCTTATATTTAGCTCCTTCTCGAGAATTATATAATAGGTATATGTACAATTTAATCATTATTAGTTTGTACCAGTGTTGAATTGTACTATACAATATATGTATCTATATATATATATGAAAAAAGTTGATAAAATAAGTTTCATTTTTATATCACATATCCCTGATATGTTAAGAATTTCAATGAATTGTATAACATATAATACTAAATATGCGTTTATAAATAAGAAGATTGCATGCACATCAGAGTCCTATTTATAGGTCATACCGGAAAAATTGACTGTTTCAAAAAGAAGTTTTTATTAATAAAAACAATATATGTAGGTACATGGTATAACACAATAAAAATGTTTTAAACTATTAAATTAGCAATCAATTATTAAATATACATACTACACACAAACCTTAAACTTAAATATTTTTCTAAATTCTAAAGCAACTGTCTATGCATAACTAGCAATGTGAAACTCATTTTTTCCAGTATGACCTATATTACAATAACATATTGAGGATATGCTTGTTTTGTAAGAGTAAAACGTATATACTCTGTATACAGACCTACTACATATAATGTGTAAAAAGTTTTCTATATAAATGGCCTTCAATGAGGCTTATAAATATATGCTTAGATAATGTATTTAAATATGATCATACTAATTTAATGTTCATTTATGGAGACAATACATTTTTCATTTTACCGTAATATTTGAAGAATTCTAAAGAGAATGTTATTCATTTGTATTTATATATATGTGTATATGATTTGACAATAAATATAGCATATAAATCATATATAAATTATTAATTAAATGGCACTTTATTCTTGTAAGACCATTTAAACAAAATAAAAATCCAAGAAACATTTTTTAAAGAATCAATCCTTGTTCCCTTTGACACATAGTATTAATTCCTTTTAGGAAATGACACTGAATGAATGAATTCATTATTTTTATTAAATTATAACTCAATAAAATATACATTCTTTAAAATAAATATTAATATATAAAAAAGTAATAACTTTCTATAATTTTATATGTGACAACTTTTGCGTCTGTTATGATGTTATTAAAATATAATTTATAAGTTTATTAATCAAACTAAACTTCAATTAATAGTTCTTTAGTTTTATAGTGTTAAACTATATAAAGTTTATGTTTATAATATGACACTTTCATCAGCTTGTTTTAATTTGCTTTAAAATATTGTTTACAAATAAATGATAAGATCGTTCTTTGAGTATAATTAGTCTATCCAATATTTAAATAAATAAATAATAAATAAAAGACATTTAAATGATGAGAGAAGTATTTATTTATATATATATTTTGCATTTATCTTTAAATCAAGAAGTAATCGTTATAGAAGAGACCCTAGAAAACTTGGATCAATTTGGATCAATATTAAACAAAAACATAATCAGCTTGTTTTGAGGTATAGGTATATATTTACAACAACTTACGCAAAGTATGTTTACGGGCGCGAGGATTATGGAGTCAAATACGATCGGTGATGCCTTTTTCTTGTTTGAAAGAAGTATGTTCTACATTCGCAGCCAACCGCTGTCCTCTAAAAAATTCTTGTTGAAACAAGATTTGATATATTTTCTTTAGAAAATATGCTATATTATATAGTATAATAATATACCAGCTCAGATATGCAAACAATATTATTGCACAATGCGACTCTAATTAAAATGTGGTCCCAAAATTAGAGGAATATGACGGATATTAAGGAAATCCTGCAGTGAATGGAGTTCAAGTTGATGTGTCCGGTTGTTAATTTGAAATGAATTAGGTTGAATTAATCGCTAACGGAGAAATAAAATTAAAAAGTTATAAGCGGAAATATAAGCTGATAAAAAGCTGCCACAATGTTGTTTACAAAGGAAATTAAACTGACGAAGCATATATTACACAACGGCGGTAAAACTAAGACAATTGGGAGGTAACACTTTACAACATCTCTTTTCTAATTTTGCAGGAAAGGCGAATAGCCAATCAAAAGCCTGGATTTCCTGAAGCGTCGGGATTGTCGGCTATTCTTTTATTGGATGTCGTCTTCTGAATTGAAAATATATTTCTTCTGCGTTACTTGTTTGCTAATCGGTTACCTATAGTTGCGAAAGTTGTTCTAAACCTTTTCTACAAACATTTTCTTAATTTTTGTTTTCAAGACACAAAAAATAATGTGTCTTCCTTTTGTCATATATATAATATAAGTCTTTAACACAATCAATTTATTCACATCATTTTTAATAAATTCAATAAATCACCACCGACATAATTTAGAAAAGATGAATAATTATTTTGCTAATTTAAAAGGTATCAAAGGAACTTTGAGGATTTTAGGTTAAATGATTAATCTTTAACATCTGTATTTAATAACTGGTACTAAGATTTATAATTTTTTAATAAAGAATATTTTGTGTTATATGCTATTTCTATTTCTATCTATAAATATAATCAAAAAATGTATAAATAAATCTAAAATGGATTAAGGCTACATCGAAACCATTTTTTAAATAAAAAATATTTTAAATGTTAATAAACTGAGCAACCATAAATAATTAATCAGTTTCCCGAAGCAATAGATGACGTATATTTTATGCATCTGTAATTTTGATTTTGTCTGTATTAAACTTTTGAAATACTGTATAACTTTTTGTATCTACCTACACTATAATATATTTTTTGTGTACATCACTTTTGAAGTTTCCATTGTATATATTATCTTTGTATAAATAATGTTATCGTATATTTTGTGAATATATATAAGTATAAGGTACAAAATGTATGTTTTGATATATTCCATCACCTCGATCCACTGCAGCTGCAAGTCAAGCTGATTTTGCCGGCTATTTTTAATTTATTATTAATCTCAAGTAAATAATTAATCACTAGTCGATATATAATATAGGTTATACTATTAATCATTTCATCATATTATTAAATATTTGCTTGAATCAATAACGGAAAATTACTACTCTTATAGGTATATGATATAGTGTTAAAAATACAAAGTACATCAATTTCTGTTGTGTATACAATTATTGCATCTTAATATATATAGGTAGGTATATATGTGTTAGATGCATATATATTTAAGGCTTTATAAGCTGCTCATAATCTGTCTTTTGTAAGGTTCAATACTCCATGTAATCCGATTACCCTTTCGATTATATGTATAGTCAGTATTTAGTAATATACTTATATGTATATATAATACATATATAAAAATGTTGTGCATTATATATATATTTATATATAGATACTATTATAGTTGAATGATTTATGGACTTATCGATTACAAATATTTAGGTAAGTATATATTGTAGATGGACTAACACGTGTTCATTATAGGTAATTAACTTCTTATAGTAATCTAAATAATAATATTATCTATTCTTGTATAAATACTCCTACAATTATATAATTATGGGCACACTGAAAAGAACATTTCAAATTTTAAAACCATCGGCTTATATTTAGAAAACATTATATGTATATGTATGAAGTATATAACTTTGATTTTCATTTTTAATCAATTACTATTAAATAAACATACCTATATGTATAATCTTACTATATACCATCTGCACAGATAAAGAGATTACTAAATTATAAACATATAAATTGCAAAATTTTAATCTCTTAGAATAATTCAGAATAGTTTTCTGTAAACTGCAATCATAACGTTTTGACAATAACATTTAAGCTCCCTAATAAAACAATTAGATTATAAAACATGTCTATAAAAATATTCCACCCATTGTAAGGTATGAATATAAAGTGAACTCACTCTGTAGGTAGATATACAATTCTCTCGTATAATATACTTTACATATAGCTTATACTATTATTTGTGGCTTTTAAAATATAGTATACTTTATATTTTCCGGAGATTAGTATGGGCTTATATGGACGATTAGTGTAAATTAGTCGACGATTTTCTTGGATTTCTTATCCAGCTGTAGAAATTTGTTTTTCTTTGATAATGCACGGGCAAG
>JAYRBW010110259.1:0-18284 GCA_036023295.1 Invenusta paracnida
ACTTTCAAAGTTTCTGTATATTTGTGTATAAAATTTGTGGATGTTCTCTTTTGTTTCGATAGTATAATTTTTAGTATCCTATTTTGACCTTTTTGTAGCAAAATGTTGAGCACTATGTACATAATAATATCATCTAAAACTATCTAGAATTAGAAATATAGTATCCCATACATCATCTATATATAAAAAAGTCAACTAAAAAGTAGTAACTTAAAAGTTATAGTAACAGATATAAAATGCACAATAACAATTTTGCATGAATAAAAACAAAATCTAATTAAATTAAAAACTGCTTCTTCTCAACAGACAGTTTTAGATATATTAAATTAATATTTCCAGTAATATTAAAAAGTTATATCAATTTTTTAACAATCTTACTTAAAGCTTCCATTTAAATCTTGTTTTTATTAAATATTCATATTGTCATTGATAAAAAAATCACAGGTGAATAAAATTTACAGCACAAATGATTAAAGAATGATTTAAAGTATATTTATAATACTACGCGAACAAAGTTATAAACGTTGATACAAAAACATCATAGTAATACATACAGTAGGCTGAAGTTTAATATCATAATGAAAGCTATGAAAAAGCAATTAATAAGGAGCATAAAGCATAGACATGATAAAAGCATTTCAAACTGTATTCAGAACAACTGCAATCTGTGTCTACACACTTGGATCCAAAAAAAAGAAATGCATTATGAAGTGGAAAAGTTTACATTGCTCTGAAAGTTTTAAAAACTGGAATGATAAAATAAACAGCAAACTAGGAAAATTTAAGTGCAAATGAGTATCTAAACATGGTTCCAATCAGTTTCTATTTAGTTTAGCGTAGGAACCTATTTTTTATAAGATTAAGAAAACGAACAAAGATCCGGATGTGCCAATGTTTGACGGGGATAGCAATATAATAGACCCATTTATAACGCAGTTTTGACGATACCATTGAACAAACCTCCATTAATTATAAATGAAAGGTGGGACTCAGTTGCCAATAGTAACTGACGAAAACAACTGTCCGACTTTACTGTGATACCAATCTATACAATTTCGAACTGACTGATGCACCGTCATGTCATTATAATATTATATGTTAGCGTGGGGGCGGTAATTTATTCATTCTCATGAAAAAGGCTGCTTAGTTTGTCCCGTATTAATCAGTTAACTTGGTACAATATTACTTTTATATTAGATATACCTAGAAGACACTGGATAGTAAGTGTGTGTGTATATTATTTTACAGAATCTAGAATGACGATTGGGTTATATAATGCTATGTAAAGAGGATGACCGATGAATTAATGTCTTCACATGATGAGAGCAGGCTAAGTAAAACTATTTTTCCTACAATAAATATACATTATAGATTGGTTGCGTTGCAAGTATAGTTATAAACTGTATTTTGATATTATTAGTTATTTTAATACTTACATTTTGAAAATTAATATGTTTTGTTCTACTTGATATAATCGATTCAGCACAAAATAGTGTTTTAAAACATTAAAAAGGAAGCTATAGGTTAAAAAGAAATAAGGGATTTTCAAAGAAAATTCTACTTTTAAAAGTTTAAAGAAAAAATTGTGGTAAGAAATAATTGTAAAATTTAGGTTATAAATTTATATTTGTAATATTTTTATTCCAATGTATAATATTATACACTAATAAAAGAAAGGAAAGTAGAATTAGAATAGCAAATAGAAAAAAAGCAGAAATTAAAATATGGTTATATGTTCGTTGTGGATATTTTGGTAATGAAATACAATATAATATAAAACTGCTACTAGAACAAATTAGATTAAATTATATAAATAAAGAAACACATACATGTATATATAAAAAAAGTCAGTGAATGAAAATTTGAAAACATTGCTATACATAACTGAGAGATGACAAATTAAATTTGAAATTCATTCAACTCTATATTATATTCGTTTTATTAATTATAGTTTACAATTGTTAAATTTATTTAAAAGCTTATTAAAAGTAAGCATACAAGAGTTAATATCACATTGTGGCAGCTAGTATAATTGACATCATTGTGCTAAAAATAATAAGTATACTAAAAAGATGTTGAAATATAGTTACGAAGTTAATGATCACTAATGGAATAAAATGTGCATACTTCACACAAATGATCTAAAGAGTGATTTCAGTCTATTTGGTCTATGGAAGTACACTTAAACAATACTTAATACTATTCAAGGCACGTTTCCGATGGTGCATAATGTATGTTGGTGTTGCACAGAAATGTCACCTTAAGGTAGTCGGATGTGCTTTATTCAATGCAACTATACCTTATTTGTGAAGACTACCTAAATATTAAAGAAAGTAATTTTACTGTGGAAGTCAATCAAATTCAAAATGAAGAAAAGTTCCTTTTAATTGTAAACAAATTACTGTAAGTCGGAAAATTATAAAGTAATTTTTTATAGGTATTTGTGTGTATCCAAGACTGCATAATGTATAATATTTCAGGTATAAATCCTTTTTGAATTAAAATTTGAGATTACAGGAGAAACAATTATATTTACATAGCGCATAATGACAAACTAATTATGAATATTATATTTTCCGTAGTATCCTAAACATATAATCTTAAAAACGAAATATAAGCTTTAATTTATCTTTCTGAAAAGAAAGACAGCGAAACGAACGTTATTCCTTTCAATATCTTAACTATAATATTACATAGAAAATACAGATAGACTACAATCAAATTTCTTATATACTATCTATAATAGTCAATTAAATCATTATTTACTAATTCCATAAGCGCCTTTAATATAATAAAGGTACATACATGTTATCAATTCGTCCTTTTTAAAGCTGGGAAGTCACTTGTTATAAAGCATTATAGAATCCAGTTGTATTTTTTTGGAATACGAGGTAATTTTATTTTAAGGTTCTATATTATATGATTGTGGATAAATTTGGCTTATACTATTAAACTGTCTATTGCTTATTTAAAAAAAACTCCTTAATATGAGAAGTTCAATAATGACTATTTTGAAAAACTGTGTTGAAAGACCAGAAAGATAAAGCTGTTAAAATGAGTATAAAGATATATTATTATAATATATGCACATGATTATCTTTTAGTCTTTGAAAACATAATACAATAAAATCAATGTATGCATACATATTATCTAGACTTCGTATATATTAATTACACTGATAACTGCTATTATCAGTTATAAAGAAACATACAACAATGTAATTATGCCTATTGAAAAATGAATTAATAAAATCGATAATTTTCATGTTCTTAAAAAGCATATAAAGTGCGCATGCATAACATTACTCCATAAATAAAAAAAATATATAATTTCAAAATAATTCAAAATTTGTAATAGTGCATTAATCAAATAGTTTTTCATGTCATAATTATGTATAGCTAACAGTATAGAAGAATCTGAAGGCAATTTTAAGATTTACAAGAGCACTAATATAGAAATATATACCTTTAACTCAAATAGATAAAAATATAAAAACAGTACATTTCTAATGCACAATAAATTATTTTAAGAAACCGCGGTCATAATATTAAAACAAAGCAAAAAATAGATTTCAGGAAAGAGGAAAAGTTAGTCTAGATAAAAATAATATATATAGTAAGAAATAATACTAAATTGCACGGTAATAATTGACGTGCAGAAGAAGCGATTTATCCATTGAGGAAAAGAAACCTGAAATAAGCACTAACTTCTTTTATTAAAAGTTTGTCGTAGATTTCAAGAATTTTGTACTTCTGCAAACAGAAAATCGATAAACAATAAATGACACAATGATCATAAAAATATTAATTTTAAGAAAAAGGAAACTAAAAAATTATGGATATTGGAAAAAAGCTTAAAATACTTGTATAGTATTGAAAAAAAAGTAAGAGATGATTTTATTCTAAAAAAACGATACATTATCAACGCAAATTTCTCAAAATATAATTTGATGGAGTAAGATATCACGAGATATTACGTCATATGAAAGGTTAAAGAAAAATAGAGATTTTAGAACAGACCTGCAGAGATCGCTTGTTGAGAGCCGACTGAACCGCGGTGTAAGTGGAGACAGCAAGCTGCGGGGAGCATGTACGGCGACTGCGTCGACTTGCCGTCTTGTATGGTGACATCGACCGTGACCGGGGCGAGGGTGACAGGGTAGGGTGTGACACAGCTTGACGCAGGTGACCTCTAGTGACCTCAGCCTCGTCATCAGGTGTGTTGTCAGCATCTAGAAGGACCACCTGTAATAAAAATTTCAAATGTTGTAATTTTTTAAGTTTAGTTTTTATTAAATAAAAGTATTAATTTGATAAATAAATCTCAAAGGTTCAAAGTTTCCCTCATAAAGTTTGATTTTTTCACAATTTATAAAAATATAATTACAGTTACACTAATTTAGAATTAAGAAAAACAATAAATTTAAGATGACATTATATTTAACAATTAAAAAATCAATAATTATCTAGTCAATAGGAGTATTATAGTTCTCGCTTTATTAAATTTAGTGGTTTTAGTTGTTTATAGCAAATTACACACTTCCTTTGTCTCATCCTTACATCGAAGGATTTTCTAACTTACGTTTTAAATGGTTAAACTAGGTTATATTTATTCCAAGAACTTGAAAAAAATGTTTACAAATATTGAGCCATATCACATAAATAACTAAACACATCTTTAAAAATGAGGATCAGCTTGCAATATTGTTACATTAAATTTCAATTCCATTCATTTTATATTTTCAGAATTAAATAATTTTGATTAAGTTTTCTATTCTAGTTTTGTACATTATTATGTATAGTAAATGGTTTATATCTTTATAATATGTAAAATAAAATCTAAATATTATGTAACATTAAAGAAATCTCCCAAAAAATATATTTATCAGAATAATAACATATTATATAAATATTTAAAATTGACAGGTATATAAAGTAAAAAATAGTATACAATATTAACCTAAAATAGTTATTCGAACATTTCTGTTTGAAAACAGTTGGTTTAAAATGTTGCCAAAAATTAACTATAGACATAATATAGTAACAAATGTATGTATATAATAACAAAGACTCTAAAAAGTATACTATTATACTCCTTGAAGTCTAAAGAGTAGATGAAATTTTCTTTTCGAATACTCTAGAAATATCAAGGAAAGTTTTACTGAAGGACAGATAGAACAAATTCTGTTTAGCACAGTGCTCAGAAGAACACATAATTAGTAGTTTTGAATAACAACAGTAATCAAGCCGAATAAACAATGCTTAATGTTTGCTTTAGTTCAAAAACTAGTGTGCTGACCTGAATTGTAATTTGGAATAAGTATATTATGCTCTATACGAGAGTCTAAAATATAGTAAATAGCACAGCTATGATGAAAGATACCTACTTCAATCTCAGAAGACAATCATAGGTCAATATATAGAAATAGTTAAATTGGTAGTGGTTTGAACATTTTACGGTAGACAAATATTTGACTTGATATTTAATACAATAATTCTCTGGTCCCACGATATAGAAATCAAATTTCAACAATATTATAATTTCACAGGGAAAGTTTCAAATTATAGAGTACATATTAGCTAGTACATAGTGAAATTTATCAGAACACTCACTTTGATTGGTAGCAAAGTGAGTGTTTATACAAAAGCATAAGAATTAGTCATTGTAACATGAAATCAAAACTTTTTACTTGTGACATTGAATTTATGCATGTCTAACATTTTAAATAAAATAACAATCTGAAGATATCTTACATAATATTAATACATAATTAATGATTGTTTAGTTGATAAAGGAGTATACAAGTTAGAAGTCTACCTGTGCAATATCTTTCAGAGCTTGATGGACATTTTCTGTTGCTTCATCAAACAAGTCGCCATCATCGGTTGATTCGTCACCATGACAGTTTCGTTCAAGATCAGACACCTCAGAAATACAATAACAAGTTGAATATAGCGTGTCTCTAATAGATAAATTAGTTATATGTTTAGAAACCCGTATGAACAGAAATATAATATCAATTACAGTGACGCTTGAGTAAAACCAATAATATATAATAACATATTATGTTAAACATACATAACATGTATAATACGTGTAATATAAAGAATCACCTTGCGCTAATATTGTTTTTATCACTGCTAATGTCAGGGATGATGGCAAAAACTACTTCGAATACAATATATCTTATGGATAAGTGTCAAATAATTTATTCAGCACATTACAATAACAACATATTTCCAGGTAAAATATGATCAAAAATTTACATAAATATCTAATACAGGTAAAGTAAAACGCTAAAACTATATAGTGAATAACTTTGGCAAAACGACTGTAATTAAATATATATACAACACAATAATAACTAAATTATATTATAAGGATCTAGAATATGGATTCAATGTATTTTTGACAAAAATGCAGTTTGCGCAGCATACCTTACTATAGATTGTTTACAAAACTTTATTTATTATAATTCTGTGTTAAATCAATATCATTAAAAATATTACCTTTTATATTTTAATTAATGGAATTAAAGTTTATTTTAATACAGTTTAATTTTAACATTTAAATATAAGAGATTAGTTTTACATGTTTGCAAAGTATTTTTTTAAATCAAATCAATTGTGACTTTTTCTATATACAACTCTTTTACAAATCAAATTCATTCAAATTCTTGCTATGGACTCCTTAATTCAAGTTATGCACCTGCCGCGTGAGATGTCCCGCGTTAATGGCCGCCTCCTCCAATTGTGCGGTCAACTCCTCAATCTTGCGATCCTGCTGGGTGGCCAACTGCCGTGCCTCCTCTGCTTCAACCTGGCGGTCTGCGGCCATTTTGTCCAAAGCGGCTCGGAGGGCGGCTTCGTTAGTCTGGATGTTGACAGCGAGGTTTCGACAGGCCCCCGTCATTGCCTGGTTAACGCGGACTGCTTCCGATCGGATCTGACAGGTGTGACATAGTTTTCCTTTTTAGATTATTTTCTATTAATGATCGGCATGCTGTATAATATTAATATTTAGATAATTAATTAATCCCAAGCAAAAAATCCATAAAAAGTAATTCTCCCATTGTAAAATTTTAAATTCAAATTAAATAAATCAAGAAAAGCACAAGTCACATTAAAACACTCCAACATATTTTGTGGTTCTCACTGGTTACAACATTCAAAAATAGTTAAAAAATAATTTCGTAGAATATAGAACATTTGTTTAAATATTCAAGAGTTTCTAAATTATTCAAAAGAGCACACCTGTGTAAGGTCATGATCCGTCTGACTTTTCATATCGAGGAAGCGCCGTCGGAAGTCAACAACTGTCCTCCACAGCGCCAAGAGTCGGCTATGCTCACTAGCGAAGTACTCACTGAAGGTGGCCTCCTCTTGGCGCCATTCTGTCTCCCGGCGGTCCAACTCCTGACGAGCTGTCTGCCACTCGGAGGAGAGACGCTGTATGTCACTAGTGAGACTCTGGTTCGACTGAGTCGCTTGGTCCAGCTGGTCCCGGAGAAGGCTGTTCAGCTGTGAGAGGCTCTCACTTCTTTAGAATAATGATTAGATATAGAAGGCTGTATGGTTACAATCGGAAGATAGAGTATCTCAAACTGGTTCAATTAGAAGAACATTGTGTATGGAGATATCTACAGACAAACAGTGTAAGCCTGATAAGTATTGATGTGTAATTGATTCTAGATTATGAAAGATTATCTAGATTATCTAGGCGATGAAAATATGATAACTTATTTAAGTAGAAAAAATATCAGCGACAAAAGATTAGAAAATTTAATAATAATTATGAATACCAAAATATATCGACATGAATATTGCAGAATTATCGGTTAATTGCAGTTATTTCCTTGCAGAATAACATGAAATACCAGCGTTGATTGGGTACCTGGGATTCTTCAGTCAGTAAAAATATTCTCATTACCACACAGTCTTCATATATCGAATCAGTACTATTTATAATTATATGTCGAGAAAGTTGATTGATTCTCAAAATAAAATACTCCTATGCGTACTATGCTTTGTAGTAATCTAGGACTATACATACCTATAGTCTAGGCACTTTGTTGTAGATCCTCACACTCATTGCAATATGAGCTAACTCAACGGCTTTTGTTACCGCTTAATTCTTAGTTATCTGATTATTCAATAATCTTTTCACTAATAATATTAGAACAGCACGACGTTACAATGACTGTTATAATAATAAATAATGTGAATATGTGAATATTAATTATTTAATATATTAAATATATTAACAATAAAAACTTAATATTTAATAATGTCCAATAACTATTTTTTGAACATTTATTATAAACGTTATTAAAGAAACTTATGTATAAATAAATAATAAAATACAAATTTTTAAATCAAGAAATGAAAAATTTGTGTAGTGTTGGAAATATTATAACATAAAAAATGTAATACAAATTAAAAACGTCCGTAAAACAATAATTCCAAAAACAAGGCACAGAGATGTGACAGATGAGATAGATAGTGGTAGAAAACATAGATTTTTATTCTTCTTAAAAATTTAAGGGTATATCAAAATCTTAAAAAAATACAAAATAGCTTTATTTAGTTATTTATAAAAATCCGTTCATGTTTGAGGAATATAAACTAAGTAATTAATAATATAATATAATTATATTATAATTATGGTATAACAAAATTAATACTTCATTAAATTATAGTATTAAAAAATAACATTATATTTTAAAATAGAAGACAACACATCCAAATATATTTAACTTTTCATTCTGTATATTTTATACACTCAGCTTCAGTATAATTTCTTGTACATAATATATCGTGAATGTTTTGTTAATGTTTCCCTAATACAATGGCGCATACCACACGCTAAATAACAATCTATATATGGCGCATACGGTATGAAGACAAAACGGTATGAAATAGACTACAATTGACAAACACAAATCTCTAAAACACGTATACGCCTAGTTATTACCCTCTCCATTATCAATTTAATAGAGAAATATAAGGCACAAAGTTACCAATACTCGTTGTTGTCAAGGCAACTAAAGGACGCCGCATTCGCCGGAAACAAACACGAAGAATCGATGTCTAACATTTGTATGTATGCACATAATATATAGTTAAGGTTTTTCATCTAAAGCCTTTATGACGTTTATATCTATGCATTCTATTCTAATATAAAGCTGGGAAATAATTAACCATTGAGTCTTTCCAGAGCACTATTAAACTTTAGTCTAAACATTATAATAAAAATGAAATGTGAAAAGACTTCTTACATCCTAAAAGCCTCTCCATTTAATATGTGTGCTGAATAGAGTTGCATGCTTAATAAGCAGTACAATATAACATCAGCAGCTACTCTCAGATTACAAATATATAATTGTAATAATTAAATATAAGTCAATCAATAATTATTAATATAAGTCAATCAATAATTATTAATATACTATTAATATTATATTAATTATTGTGTATAAATAATTACTTTTATCATGCTTAGTTATATATATTAGTATACTGTAAGGGTTAAAAAATATTCAAATTTATTGTGAATATGAATTTTAATTTTGTATATATTTATGTGATTTTCTAAAAAAGTATACCGATTTAATTGTAAATATTTATTTTTTAAATATAGAAGACATTAGAAGAAGTATATAAAATATAAACATAGAAGAAACATTAATTAAAAATCTAAGTATTGCTACTAATTTTGACATTTTATCAGATGACACGTATAATAAATCCCGTTATAGTAATATTGGTTATTTGCTATTCTTTAAATTCTAGTTTATGAAATATATATAAATATATATATATAATTAAACGATAATTTGTGTTGCAATCTAACATCATCATTCATTTAAATAATAATATTTATGTTTAAATGGATTTTTAAAACGACAAATTTTTATAAGTCATCTTCGTTTCAAACGCTCCAAATAATATTTCGATTAAAAAAGAATGACAAGCTGGAATAACGCACGACATTACTAACCTGTGCTGCTCTTCTTCCAGTTTAATGAGCGCCGTCTCCAGATCCATGTTATGGTCTTCCTCAGAAGCACGGAGACGCGCTTCAGTCGATTCTAGACGATTCGTGAATCTCTCCGTTGTTTGGTGCAGCTAAAGAAAATATACAGGCATTACATACTATAGATAAAAAGAATGATAATCTGAGACAAATTGAAGTTTCAGTTACATTAAATAGTACGAATGGTATTTCAGAAATATATAACTAATCAGATTCCAAAAAAGATAAATTGAAGACCAACCGAGGACTTTAGAGTCATCATTTGAGTCTTCAATTTCGCATTCTCCGTTTCTACATCGCCACATTTCTTTTTATATTGATGGACCTGTTGAAGTAAGAATTGAAGATTGGAGAAAAGGGAATTATTGTATTATATTCTAAACTATGAATGAAAGATAGTACATTGATATGTCTTCTGTATATACTAACAAAATAAAATAATATTCTACTCTATAATAGAAAGGTATGTGTAAATTGATACTACAATGAACTGTGAAGGCAATATCATATCGACATTTAAAGTATTAAAAGTGACCACTAACAAGCTAGAGAAATATTGCTCCCCTTTAATTTTGGAAAAAAATCTATTTAAGACTATATTTCAGTAGCGCATTAAAATTGCACTAGCATATGAAAGGAGGAGGGTAATTATGTCATGAAAAATGTACGCAAATGTTTTTGTTTTTTAATGTAATGCTAAGTTACAGATTCTCACAAATATTATTGTATATGGGAGTGGCCAACCTCTTGAGACAGTTTCCATCGGGGTGATACTTCTAAAATAATATAGTGGAAAGAGTACAAAGGCACTCACCTTCCCCTGTAACTTCTGCACAAGTTGGGCCTGCCTTTGAAGGCCCTCCTGGTAGACTTGGAGCTTCCGTTTGTAGGTCGTATGGTCCTCTTCCAACTGACGGCGCAGATAGAGGTTCTTCTGATTCTTATCATCCTCGAATACAGTGCCCCCTCCCCCATTACTATCCGTTCTACTAGACGACTTCTCCAGCTAGTGAATGTGTTCGGTACATTTGTGGGTGGCAAGAGATGGGTAGAGTAAACGACATAGTTAACGAGTGCAATCAATCAACTAAGTGCCTAAAGGTATATTCAAATCCGGTGTAATGAAAATAAACAAAAATTTGCATGCTATATTTACAAGAAATCTATAGATTAATTAACTAAAATAAAATTGCATAAAATTATTCGAATACATTTATTGCCGAAGTTTAAACTTAATATGTCTTGTATAAACTGTATATATGTACATTTATACAATCAATGATATAACAAAATATCCTACTGAATCAAATGTTAATCATTCTTCACTAAATAGAAAAATGTATTCGGATTTAAAAAAATAATAATTCTTTAGAAATAAAACATACACATAAGGTATTACAACTGGAAACGTGTAGTGTGTAATAATGGTTCACATTTTTATTACTAAATATGGTAAAACAATTTAAAATTAAGAACATTTAAGTGTCACTATGTAGTTAGAAATATTATTAGAGACACTAAAATCGATTGAATAATGATACATATATCTAATATATTCAATATTAGAACACAGTTAAATTACACAAAGGTCAACGTAAATACTAGATATTTATGAAAAAATCAAAGTATGAAAAAATGCTTAGACTATATAATAAAATGCATATACAAATACATAATTTACAATGAAACTTAAAATGAATACTAGTTTCTTATAATCGACTGATATAGCATAAAATGTCCCTACAAGAAATATTATAATCAATATGCCAAAAGTATTCGCTCAAAGTAAAAATAGTAAAATATACTAAGAAATATCACCCAAAATTACCATAGCAACAAGTCAACTATTTTGCTGAATAACTGTAATAAATATCTAAACTATTAGAAGGGGTTATTTAGTGGGATGGTTTACATCGCGAGTCTTGTATTGAGGTTAACTGTAAACGGTGAATTAATAATTTTCAATAGGTAATAGCAGCTAGAGCAACTATAGTATTTATATCGAACAAGGCATTCCGTTACGTTAGATGACTGCTAGCTTTAATATTGAAATTATCTAGAGGGAGAGGGTATATAAGATACCCAGCAAAAGGCTACAAAAAACAATTAGCTCACCATTTAAGTATTTATGTAGGTAAACATAATGGTACACCTGTGATCAGACTGTACACCAATAAAAATGCATATAGTACAACTACTTCTAAGAAATTGGTGATAGAAACTGAAGTGTGAGAGTAATAAATACTCTCTCAAATCGATTAAAGACATTCATTAGATTTGGTTTTTAAAAACGACTACAAATACGGTTATTTAATAAGCCGAGGTTACAATTTGACGAAAATATTGATTTAAAATCGAGAATTTTAAAGAAAATGAAACATGCAAATCATTTTTCCAATAAAAATAACCTATGGCTATTTGAAGTTACAATACTATTTATCATACAAAAAAGCAGTTACTAATCCTAGCTCTTCACGTTAGCTCCTAATTCTGAACGAAGCAATATATTAAAAACGTTTAAGACAATACATGTCATATTTGAGTGCTATAGAGGTATGTGTACGGCAGATAATCACTCTATATAAACAGATTGAATCATTAACATCAGAAATTGAGTCAAAAACACGAATAAAACTTCAAAATATGTACAGCAATCAAAAGTAAATAAATTAAATCATTAAATCATTCAAAGTAACCGAAAGTAATTTTGAATGTAAATTTAGTGTGTCCCCGAATAGAATCTCGATGCCAATTACGGTTTCGACGTACCTTTTCACACACGGCGTTGTATTTAATAACGATCTCATCTCGATCAGCTCGTGTTTCTGAGAGTAGATCCTCCACCCGATTCAACTCACGCTGGAGCATTCGATTCTCGTCGTACACTTTGCTTCCTCCTCCAACACTCAGAATTCCACCTGAACTGTTTAAATCCTGCTGCATTTCAGCCAGACCGGCAGCAGCACCCAGAAGGAGTGAAGGCCCACCACTACCATCTACCATTTCTTCACCTCCATTGTCGCTATTATAGTCAGCCATTTCAGGTGTAGCTGGTTGTTGTTGCTGTGGTGGTGGAAGTGGTGGCTTGTCCGGTGGATTGTTGCTACTGTTGGTGTGATGATCGTTGCTTCCGGCAAGAGACCGAGTGACGATGGTTCGAATCCGGCCTGGGAGAGTGTCGGCCGGAAGGAGAGCCTGATTGACGTCGAGGGCTGGGCTGGCGGCCACAGAGACGCCCTTTACGGAGTTTGTCGGGTCTCGAAACACCGATTCTTCCAAGCGCTGTACAGTGTAAGGGCAGGGTTCATATATTACGGGCAATTATTACACTGGCAAATATTAGTTTTATTTCTAAACAATACAAACTTCAAGCATTAAAAAGTAAGCATAACTGACAAAAAGTTAAAGCAAACAATACAGACATTTTAAAAGTGACTACAGTTAATAATGTATTAAATCCATTGCACAAAATTATTACGTGGTTTCATCTAACATTGTATAACGATATACTAAACTGCCTTCATCACTTCCTATCTAAAGCATAAGCAATAATTATAGTAAAACTTTACATTTACAATTTTCAGTAATTCCTCTTTCTTCTTTAGTTTAAGTGATACAATTTTAAAAGTAACGTCCTTTTCTTTTCTGTTCATCTATACAACTGGTTTTCTTTGTTAATATTTTAAACTTTCTTTCTTATTTTGTTTATCTTTTCCATATCTGTTTATAATATATATATATATTTGTAATCTACGAAATTGGGTTAATTTATGTTTGGTTTTGACAAAATTTTAAAAACTTTTTAAAGTTTTCAAAACCGAATCGAAAATATAACTTAAACTCAAAATATGTCTTGGTTTTGAAAACTTATAAAGTAATTTAACTTTATAACTAATATAAGACACGTAAAGGTAGTAAATTGTAAAACAATGCAAAATCTATTTTCCTTATTCTATATAGAATTCTACAGTCAACCTAGAATATTTAGTATTGCTTAATGTTGAAAAATCTAAAGGTTGATAAACTTGGTAGTATCAAATTGGAAGTATGGGGTAAGTATCTATACATATAAATATTGTACACACAACAATAATATAGTATGATACTGCATGCCTTATAAAGTCTCCAAAGTTTTAAAATGTTTATCATTTCATTTTCTAAATGAAACATTGCCTTGGGCAAACATCAATAAGCTTTATAATCTAAAATGAAAATACTAGATTCCAATACGAAGTATATTAGCGTAATTTTTGTTAATTAGTCGATTAGACAAATCACCGACTATACCCTTATTATCATAAATTCACTTATCTGGTAATTTCTTAAAACTAACGTATATAAAAAAATTGTTACATCATTTGCGATGTATAAAACAATTGAGCATATGGGTAATATGTATTTTATAAATATTTTACCTACATTAATTTTATAAAATATAACATGTAAAAATCAAATTGAAAAGTATGATAAACTACGTATAAAGTAAGTTAGTAAGTCTAACATATCGGTTTATTTTTAATATTTTGCTTTACTACCATTTATAATCTATCAAAAAGCAAATCAGAAAAAGCTAAAGTTAGCTATAATACATTATCTGCTAGTAAAAATCAATAGTAAGCTAAAGATATACAACACAAATGACATGCATATATATATATGCTTTTATAATTGAACATATTTAATGTCCACTTACAAATTTATCGAATAGACAGAAAACACTAAAATGGGGTATAAAAATTAGACATAAAACCAAGAAATGTGGGTAAATGCAAGATGTGAGATTGTTAAAGAGCTAAGAAGAAGCAAGCACCATAGAACATACCAAGCTGGATAGAGCCCTTGCGTCTTATTGGTTATCAATTGATCATATTGTCATCTGCATATTTTTAAGCAATGAGAGAACGCAAACATAACAAAATATCAACAATTTTGCTAAAATATATCTAGAGATTATGCTAAATTTATTTCTGATAAAATAAAATTTAATATATAACAGTTATATAATATATAAGAAGGAATATGAGCAGTAGGCAATAACTCCATACACTATAAAAATTATTAATACCATAGAAGTATTATTTTCTTTTAAAATCTGAAGATTATATGTATAATCATTAAAAAGAACTTTTACAAGTGTTAAAACCAAATATACAAAACATTGAAATACCTGAATTACTTTTTCCAAACGTTGATCACGATCATAAATACTCATTGAAGATGAATTTTGCAATACAATGTTGGAGCTGAAGAATGGGTCTGCAGATAAAACGAGAAAATAGTCAGGGGTAATGCATAACGTGTTCTATAATTTTTAGATAAAAAAATATTACAAATAAGAAGTTTATATATAATAAATAATACAATTAAAGCTTTTGTAAAATAAATTAATATTTATATCAATTCTATAAAAAAGCAGGTATATTACATTTTAATTTATATTTGTACAACAACAAATAGAAATAGAAATAATATACTTGTACTTTAGTAGGAATTAGACATGTAAACATTAATGTAAAAAACGATATTATTTATTTATTATATATTTTTATAAAAATGAGACAATAACAAATATAAAAAAATATTATTCGACACATATAAAATAAAACATATAAGCAAAAAACATTTAATAACCCAACAAATTTTAATTTGGTAAAATTCATTTGTATAAAAAATAAAAGTCAAAAAATGTCTTAATCATCTGTACAAATTATCATTATGACCATGTTATAATGATTACATATTATTAAATAGAATGGGACCTTAAATGTTATTTCTTAAAAAGTAGAATATAGATATTTTAAAGCCTTTAAATGCAAGTTTTTGCAGGTGGAGATATCTGTGGAGATATCTATTATATTAACTATATCATATGATTATTTCAATATATAACTGTATTGAAAGTTAAATACTACAAAGTTAATCATACATGCAAATCAAAATAAACTGAAACTTTAAATTTTTTGAAGAATATTTTTATAGATATTTAGCCTCTTTAGCATATATGTACATTAATGAATTATTTATCTATTTGCATTAATAAATAATAGATAAACAAATTTATTGACAATAAATATTAAAAATATATATAATTTTACTTCTAAACTATATAATTTCTCATTAGGTTAAATCTCTATTCAAATATCATTCAAACATGTAAATCAAAACATGACAAAATCAGATTGAAATTATCAACAGTTTAGAAGTATGTAAATACTTTAATTATAAATGGTATTGTATAAATAACGTAACATCTTAAACATATTAGTCCTTCTGCCAAACAGCATATTTGGACTTTTAGGTACCAGTCTGAGCAACCAAGGTTATTGTACATTTTCTGAAAGCATATGATCCTAGGATCATTTTGATGCATGATAACCTTCTGTAGAGAGTAGCTTTCATGAGATACGGCCATTTTACTAATTTCCTATGTTAAAGAATAGGACACATTTCAATGTTTTTGACCCAATTTTCGTGAATACAGATATTTTAGAGAAAAAACTATTATAAATATGTTTGAATATATTTATGCATATCATTTTGTTCCTCAGTGTTTTCTATACAATACAAGTAAAATTAGATGGATACATTGAATACCATTATTTTCTATAACTATTTCAATATTAGTACTAAAGCTTATTTTAGGCATATATTAGTTTGAGAACTAATATTCAAATCGTTATATAAAATAAATAGTATGACTTATCCATCTAATTTCAATTGTATTATGTAGAAAACACTTAGAGGAACAAAATTATATGCATAAATCTATTCAAACATATTTATAAGAGATTTTTTTCCTCTAAAATGTCTGTTTTCACGAAAATTGGATCAAAAACATAAAAATGTCTTCTATTCTTCAAATCAACATAGGAAATCAGTAAAATGGTTGTATCTCATGGAAGCTACTCTCTACATAAGGTTATCATGCATTTATGAAATCCTTAGTATAAGACCTTTAAAATGATGTATAATAACCTTGGTTGATGCTCAAACTGGTAACAAAATACTCATTAGCAGAAGGACTATATAACAAACTATTTATCAAAGTTCATTGTTCAAAAACATTTATCAAAAATTCATTTTTAAGGACTAACAGTAGAATGGCCAGGGGGGACGGGGTGTAACAGCAATTTTTACATAATCTAGTATCTGTAATAAAATTAATCATATGAAACTGATATATTTGTTTTAAAATCAATATCATATAGTACAGTAATACAGTAATACATGTATATTCATTAAATATAGCCATAATTGGTTTTAAAATTTTCTTAGTCTTACATTATTTAATACATTTAGTCAATTCCAAGACTATGCCAATTTGCAAAGTCACATATATAGAGTATCTAAACACAAGTACAGATCCTTGAAGTTAAAAACAAATGACTTGTGTTGTGAGTAATTATATCCATATAAAAAGAAGGTCACAACTTGTCTTAAAGAATATTTTACTGATAAAATCTTTAGTAAGACCATTTTAGGCCTCACTTAATATTTGACATGATTAAATAGTTTGAAAGTCATAATTAACAGAAAGTTTATATTACTTGTAATTAAGAATTAAATAATTATCATTTGTAATCTTCAAATTTTTTAAAATCTAGACATGCATATATTCTTTCTATGTCATTTTGTGACAGTTCCCCCAAAAAACATTACTGGTTTCATTAATAAAAACCTAAATTTGTAGTTAATGCTGCTTTATTGTAGACATGTCATATACTTATTATTATTTTAAATATATTTTTAAATAATCAATTAAAAATATATTTTATAGTCATACAAAAAATAGATAATTCAGTTAGCTTCAACAATATTTCATTTTTTTCTGTGAAGAAATACTTTGAGAAAATATAGTTTTTGAGATATTGAATAAATAAATACCTCGGAATTTGTAATGCAATATCTAATGTTTTAAATGAATTTTTATATTATTCATTATACAGGGTTCCTACAAAATATGTACAAAATATTTCCCATATTTTCCCAGTATTTTTAAGGTGTGAATATCAAATTTAAAGTATAATAATAATAATAATATATTTAGAATACAAAAACATATATATACTGGAGAGACCAGAGGCACTATTAAGTGATCGAGCTGGTAACCCTTTACAATTATGATTAATTAAAATATATGGTATACATGTATTTACATGAGTTTTTACATAATGATGATGTTAATTTGTATAGCTTAAAGTTTAAAATATGATAATTGGTACAATTATTATACATCACAAATATAATT
>JAYRBW010110270.1:0-18278 GCA_036023295.1 Invenusta paracnida
TATGAGAATTGTTTGAATGTATAAATATTAAGGAAGTTTGTGTTTAAAATTAGTGTAAACATTTCAAAAAAAGGTTTGTCTATTTTTTCTCCATAATTACCCCATTGGATTTGTAATTACCCCAAGGTGAGGTAATTAAGAATATATTATATAAACTAATTTTCTGTTATTATCATGCAGATATAAAAATTAAAGATTGTTCTATGTTGTAGGGAATTGTCTGACTGTATAAAAATGAACAAAGTTTGTGTCAGAGAACTGTATTAACATAACAAGTTTTTTATATGTTTTATCAGGAATTACCCCACTTCACCCTACTATTATGAATATATTTATATACACCTAATTAATATATACTTATGTATATATATAACTGATAGACACTATAATATCATAAAAATGTTCTGCTAGCAATTATAGATTATTAAATATGTTTGGCATAATATTATAAATAATTTAATAAATGTCCCATTATACATCATAGTTGTATAAAATACAAAGCTTCGTTTTTTTGCTCTATAACAATGCTCAGATAGACATCAAAATAGCATAAAAATATCCTGCAAGCCATTATAGATTATTAAAAATGTCCCACTTGATGTCAAAAATACTCTACATGTCTTATGACCCATTATATGTTATAGTATTATAAAA
Organism: Invenusta paracnida; assembly: GCA_036023295.1. NCBI lineage: Eukaryota > Metazoa > Platyhelminthes > Proseriata > Coelogynoporidae > Invenusta > Invenusta paracnida. The sequence goes on from JAYRBW010110270.1 coordinate 655, forward strand.
CACCAAGCTTGTTACTGAAACTATTGAAATGCCCCAATAGCAGGGATGCAAAGCGGGGACTTGTCTGCTCACCAGGCATAAGTGAAAATCAAGTAAGGCAAGTGGAAATATAAAATACTCAACCAGCTGATGAGTGGTTTCCTGTAATTAAATGTATCAAGAAATGTATTTTTCTATTACCTAAAATATGGTTATATCCACTCACTGCATATTAGACATCACTGATACTAACAACAAAATATTAAAGCTTATTGCATGTAGTAGTTGATCTTCAATTTGCTCTATCAATTTCTTCCTTACTGCATGCAATATAAACAGATAATCTGACCTGTGCTAAGAAGGTAATATAATTGGCTTCCTTGCCCTATACTAATATTCAGCAAGGATGGCAGAGAGATACATATTTATATAATTTTAAGTCTATATATAAACTTTATTATATAGAGAATACAATTCTTTGATTAATTTTTGTTAAAAAAATTGGGTTTAGATAATGTAGGGGGAGGATGGCAAGTAAAGTTGAAAATCCACTCATCCTTCATGTGAGTGCTTTTATATCTTCTTTGAATCCCTGCATAATAGACTCTAAAATAACATAAAAATGTCCAGCTAGCCATTATGGATTATTAAAAACACCCCACTTAATGTCACACATACTTTTGAAATATCCCATTACATGTTATAGTTACATAAAATGAAATGATTGATCTTTTTATTATTTAAAAATGCCCTGATAGATTCTAAAATAGTATAAAAAACATTCTGCTAGCTTTCATGGATTATTGAAAACATGCCACTTGCTGTCACAACTATTTTACATATCCCATTATACATTATAGTTCTATAAAATGTCAAACTTGGTATTGAACCTTTATAGAAATGCCCAGATAGACTCTAAAATAGCATGAAAACATTGTATTAACCATGATGGATTAATAAAATGTCCAGCTTGATGTCAGAAATACTTTACATGTTATAGATGTATATAACATATAATAGTTAATAAAATAGTTGCATAAAATGCAAGTTTATTATTTAGTTGCTATTATTAAAAAAAACTTGATATTATCAACATCATAAAACAACATTTAAGAATAAATTTTTATATTTTAGTGCCTTTTTTTATATATAAAATAAATGTGCCTTTTTAATTATGGTTGGACAAAGAGTAAACTCATTCTGCATATATACTAATATAACAAATTATAAAGATTCTGTTCATGTTTATTTTATTATTTGAGATATTTTTGTGCACATTCATTCAATGTGTAATAATCAAAAACATCTAAGGCTCAACTAATATTAGAAAATTAAAATTGTCATATATTATAGGTTTTAAAAAGTAAATGTTTGTGAAATATTTAGCACAAGTTCCAATAATGTGAATTTAAGAGAAGAACAAATCATACTCTATATATGTTAACAAAAGCATAGTTGTATAACTATTATAGCTATGACTAGCTATTTCTATAGCCATAGTTTCCTATTGTAAACAAATTTATCTAATTATTTAGAAACTGCAATGTTTCCTTTAGTATTTTATATATAGAATATCAAATAAATATTGAAATATAGCATGTCTAGCTTATTAACAAAAAATGGTAGCAAATTCAATTTAGATACATTTATTATTATTCCATATAATATTGACAATAAGTAACTATATAATTTCAACATATAAATAAAGGTGGAAAAATATTTTACACTAATTTATAATACTTACAAATACCAAACTTAAATATTATGATTAAAACTAGCAGTATTATTGTCTGTTCATATGATTTCTTATTAGTAAGACTTAATTCAAAAATTGCTTATGTATGATATTACCTACAAACTTTCTTATGAAGTAGCTAGTTTAAATGATTTTGAATAAAGATATACAATGATGATAACAACTTACAAGAAAATTTGATCATACAAACATTAAACACCCCCAGGAGTTCACAATTTATAAATATATAAATATCTTACTTAATAAACATACTTTTCTAGCATACATTTACTTTATCATCACACTACTTTGAATGATGCAAAAAATAGCTGAAAAAAGTAATCAGTACAAAGATCATCATACTGTGTGACATTGTATGTATGTGAATATTATTGATTGAAATAATATCTAAAAACAAAATTAAAATAATGTTTGTAAAATTTCTGTTTTAAAATTTCATTTACTTTCATAAAAGCCAAACATTAATTATGGATAACATATATAGCAGTTAATGAAATATGATGTTATATAATATCGCTGTACAATGATCTTTACTATGTCACATCATTTATTTTTTCTAGTAATTCTTCATACCACAAATTACCTTTTAGTGCAAAGTAAATAAATGTGTGCCATTTTTACTTGTGATTATTCAATATTATTTCTATAGTTTATACTTTTATCAACACAGTTCATATATGCATGGCATTATACAATATAATATATAAGTCTATTTATTTACCTTAAGTTTCAGCTTCTCATTCATTATAAATTATTAAATTATAAATAAATAATGTATGGATCCTATGTTAACTTGCAAGCAATAATAACACAGTACCACCTTTAGATCAACTTTTGCTTCATACTTATTTCGTCTCTGTTTCTCTCATCCCTTCTTTAATATGTAAGTATTTATAAATGAAGACCATCTCAATAATAGTATGAGAAACCAGTCTATGTGAACATGTAAATAAAGGGAGACAAGATATTAAGAAGGTGTAAGTCATCAAACACAGCATTTATATCAAATACTTTTGTGGTCAACAATCAAGAGAGTGAAATAATTAATACTGGCTAGAGAATATTATATAAGGTAGGTATGTAGCAATGAAATTCTGAAATTAGTATGAATACATTTTTAAGACTAGTTATTTCAATTGTCTGTTATGAATAACACATTTTATGGTTGTTGTTCAGGGGGTAGAGGATAATTGATGCCAGCATAGTTTTCATGTATTTTCTTTTGTCTGTTATGATATATTATAATGAATTTTATGGTTGGTGGTCAAGGGGTAAACGATTGAACCTACATTAAGTCTTCTTACACAATGCAAATAACTTACAGGTGCAATGTGCCTCTTCCTGGTATTATCATGCATCATATAGGTAGTGCTCTACTGCATGATCTCATTGTTTGATATCTTCACATGTACACACTTATAGTGTAACCCCCTAATTAAAGTACTTTTTGGGGCCATAAGCATTTCTAATTTTAGATTTTTCAGACATGGCGAATGTAACTAAATTGTAAGGTAGTCACGTGTCAGTATGCTTTGGTTTGATGTAGATCTAAAAAACAGATTCTGTTGAAATAAGAGTCTAGGAAAGCGAGAATTCCATTTACTGAAACTTAAAACGCAATTTTAATATATTGGATACATTTAATATACATTACAGTATATAATTATATACTGTCATTACTATTAAAATATAAAAATGTTTACTCTACAACTTTTTACACCTTTTTAATATACCTTTGTATATTTTCCTTTGTCTACTTTTTAGGGTGTTCATCACATTCAACAGTTCGTTGTACATATGATGATAAATGGGCAGGAGGAGCATTCCAATTATGTCAGTCAAGACATCAAAAGCGAAATTTTTGTTTGGCTCGTAATTCTTTCATTCATCAATGGCAATCATTTTCAGAACTCAATGATAACAGCATTGCAACTTTTCTGCAGGAGATAAAGTTGTTTATGTCGAAGGAATCTGCAGTTGAGAATACAGAAAGCCTAATTTCACATGATATTTGCTATCCAATCAAACAATTGATCAATGTTTTGAATACACTTGTCACTACCTTCTATCCCGATAAAACGAGTTTGGCAAAAGAAGAGTATTCGTTTTCTGAGAATTCACGAGTTAAACAAAATGATTATTTAGTTATTGTAGGCTGTCTCCCAAAGTTTGGTTTTGAATTGTTTAATTTTTTTGAAGAAATAGATTCATCCAAACTAAAGGAAGTTTCTAACTGTCCTGCAAAACTTTCTCAAGCTATCCATCGTGTTTTATGTCGTTATTCAAGATTAGTAATGTTCTTTAAACTCATGAAAAATTCAGATATTAATTTTGTATGGATTGATGCAGATCTAAAAGTGTCCGAGGTATGTAAAATATTTTTGATCACTTATTTTGCAATAGTTCTGATTTCTGTTCCTTATTTCCAGCCGGGTCCATTTTTAAAGGTTATCTTAAATGAATGCGGTGGTCGCTATCTTCATCATAGTACTCTGTTTCCCTCAATATTGCCTAATTTCAATCATATTCAACTTTCTTCAATTTCTCTGTCGTCTGGTTTACACAACATTGCTTTAAACTCAGAAACTGTCAAAAACAAACTTCTGAAACGGTCTAGGTCGCAGACACGTCTTTCTACTTGTAGCGGAGAATTCAGAGAAACTCAACAAGTCATCTTAGATTTTCCAAATCAAAGTAAGATTTTTTTATTTATTTTTTATTATTTTTTATTAACTAACTGTACACTTTTAGGTCGTTCAATTCAATTTTATCTGCAACCCTCTCTCGTGAAACCAGTATATTGCACGTAAGTATACTTCTAATCAAGCTTTTTTTGTTTGTAACTTCTGTTTTTATTTTAGCCTTCTTTCAGACATGAGCACATATGACAATACAAAAATGATCAGAATTTTTACAATTTAGCCATAAATATACAGTTTTTATTTTCATACTATATCAAAGATCTAGAACATTTATCTAACTCAGTTTGACGAAAACCGGTACATTCGGCAAAATTATCGCTGATTAAAATTAAATAAGTTTAGAAATATAAATCACCTTCATTTGTTAAAAGGTTGATTTGCTCTCTTAAATGACACATTATGTTAATCGCAAATATTTTACAATTAATCTGCCACATGAAATTTACATGAAAATTCCTTCTACAGTATTATTTTTATTTTCCAAGTAAACATTTTTAAGTAATGCAACATTGATTTCTACTAACAAGATGCTTATTTTGTTATTGTTTCTGGTACTACTAATTTATTTTAAAACATGACACTGAAAGTATCTTACTAAACTCCATTGTAGTTTTCCTTGTAAAAATTTGAAGTTCGTACAATGGTTTTCTCAAGAAAAGTTTCCTTTTGACTGTTTCAATTCTTCTGACGTTTGGTTATGCAACCCAACAAAGGAACTTCAGCATAATGACGGAAACAAATTACTTTCAACTTCTTTGAAGAAAAATGTTGGAATTGTAAGTTAGTTTTATATTTTATTTATATTGAAATCACTCAATTTTAGCCTGATAAATTGTTGATTTTAAATTTTTTATATAACTTAATGTCAACATGCGGAGTGACTAAAAACTATTTAACTTTTAATGTAGTTTAATGTCATAAGTGTTGAGTGGCTAATGCTGAGCTTAATGAGATTTAATTTGCTTACGAATAGTTTATACCAATAATTTTGACAAAGTTGAAACAAAATAGAAGCTATTAATTATACATTGTACTTATTCTCATAAAATGCTTAATCTTTTGAGCTGATGTTTGTCCTATATCCATCAATAGTGTATGGATATACTAATTGATATATGTATGTAGATTGAATATTTTAATAAAAGTATTGTGTGTAATTTGAAATTTGTTATGTACAAAGGATTATGTTATAACTAATACCGATACCGATACCTGATTTCTTTGTATATCAAAGAATTTTTGTGACATACAGACTTATTTAGTTGTTTTTACGCTATAAAGCTAAGGATTTAAACAATGTTGATTATATATTTTTGGACGATTTAATAATAATTTTAGTGCACCATCTTTTTTATTTTTCAATTTATTTACATACTCTATTCTATTTTGTTTGTTTTCATTTAAATTCAAGCGATATTTAATGACATTTTCTTATATAATTAAATTTTCGTTTATTCATTACTGTTTATTTTTGCAGCTGTTGCGAGATAATGAGACCAATAAACTCTATATTCTCCGAGCAGTGACGGATGACCTGGGATCAATAATAGGTCTCTTTGCACGTCAACGCAATCAAGTTAACTCCATTGAAAAGGTCACTTCTGACAAGTGTTCCTTATTTATTGAGACATCTGTAGGACAGCGGCCCATCGCTTCGGCTATGGAAATGTCACTTATACGAAAGATTCCAAATCAAGCCATCTTAGGGGAAGAAAAAAGGGTGAGGTGAGTAAAAAAAACCAAACATTTTCCAGTCGAATTTTACTGACCTGCTTACATTTTTGTGTTAAATTTGGTAAAATTCTGACTACATTTTCACGTTATGTTTTAAATAAATTTAATATAGAGTGGGTGAGATCAAAGTTGGGGATTAGACTAGTCAAAAATATTTTTACCTGATTTTACACGTTATTTTGACTCTATTTTCCTATGTTTTAGGGACTAACCCTAAATTGAGATAAAGTAGAACAGGATATTTAAGCAACATAAAACATATTTTTTAATAACACTCACTTTATGAATACATTTTAGGCCTATGTACTATAATGTTGTTTGTACCAATTGATCAAATAATTCTAACTATGTTGTTAGAGGACATAGAAAAAGAAAACATTCAGCACAGTCTGAAAGTTCTATTTATGAAAAACATATCTTACTCACCACGAGTTTTCAACATTAGCAGATAATTATCACGTAGTCAGGGAAATTCAGTTATTGTACTTAAATAAAATATCTACTCCAAATGGAAAAATACTTGTTGTGTTATATTGAACATTTTCCATTAGAAATGGGATTCCATAGCATAATAAAATGTTATATCAAGTATATAATATATATATTTCTGATAATAATACCTTAGTACCTACGCGCATTTGATGCTGGGAAAACAACCAACAGTTTTAACAGACGAAAGCATTCGGGATACATCTGTAATTTAGCTTTGCTCATGTTTTGCAAATGTTCAATTACAAATTTTATGGAATCAAAAGCAATTCATAGATTTTTAAATGCAAGACCTCACCTTCATCAGCATTGAATGTCCCATAGAATTCGCAAACAGACTTAATACTTTCCTTGTTGTCATCACTCATGAGCACATTTTCGAGGGAAACAATTATTTTGTATCCTGGTTTGATCAAATCTGATTTGAATAGCTTCAATTAAATTATCAAGACAGTTGTAATAAATTACTCGATAGTAACTGTATGTCTTTACATCTGAATGAAACGAAGGTTCTCCAACTTCTAATCGTTTTGGCTGCCTTTTCTTACAAGGTAAAACTGCATCAGATACATCAAAGACATTCTTCTTAATTAAAGTGTAAACCTTTTCTCAGAAAATATCAAAATTATAATCTTGCCGAATTTTCTTGAGTGTGGAGACTGTTTGGCCGTGAGCTATTTCCTGACCCTCAGATACACTCATTGAAGTTGTCTATAAGGCTCTGCTTAAATTATTATTGGTATGACCAAATGTCAATATTCCAAGATGGAGACAAAAAAATATGTTAAATGTCTCCATTTTTGCCTGAACACCAATAATGTGTGATTTCATTTCTGTATCAGTGGTCTCTTGTAGAGCTGTCTCCCATGGCATCTGTAGAGCATTGTAGTTTTCCGCAATCGATTAAAAAGTTTCGGCTTTCGCAGTCCAACGTGTTGGACACAAGGTATCTTGCTCGATATTTTCAAGTATTCTTTGTCGTTTCGTTGAGTATTTGATCAGCTTAGTAACTTCAAAAGTTACCACGAGGAATGATTTCATTGATTCACATCGTTTGACCATATCACTATAATGACAAAGATAGGGCATGGCCATAATAATGTGTGTATGTACATTTAGGTTCGACTGCAAGTAATTGCTGGGCAACTCCCCTGTTCTTACCGGACTTATTAGCTACCCCATCATAGCATTGACCCTTTGTGTCTGTTAATGGAAGGTTGAGACGCAACATAGTATCTTTTATTGCAGCAACAATTGCATCAGCTTTTAATGATTCTAGTTCGTATAAGCCAATGAAATCCTCACGTACTTGTAGATCATCGTTGACCCAACGTAACACAATTACTTGTTGTTCTTGGTTAGAATTATCGGCTAGTTCATCACTCATTATTGCGAAATGGTTTCCTCTTATTGAGTCAGTAATTTGCCTTATGATTGAGTTGGCAAATATTTGCAGCAACTCATTCTGAATTGTTGGTGATGTATACTTCAATTGGTTCTTAGAGGTCCAATATTTGAAGTTTGGTTCATCAATACTTCTCAATAAAAGTAGCTGGTTAAAATTCGGATTTAGCCCAGCTTTCTCCTTTTCTACTCGGTCACCTCAAAGCGGTAAACCTTGTCTCGCAAAAAATGTGATATTTGGCTTATCTTGAGCAAAAATGAACGATTATAATTCTTACCTTGTTTGTGGAATTCTGATATTATTTCACCAATATCTTGTTTTCTTACATCTCCAGCTTCAACAGCAGCATGATATGTTTCCGTGTCACTAGGGCTATCAAATTTTTGGGTGGCTTTTTTCCAATCATTAAAACCAATTGTAGTAAAAATAATTGATTTTCTACGTAACTGGTGCAGATTTCGAGAGGTTTCGGCATGGCAACAAGCAAAGCAAAACGCCCTATCAAAGACTACCATAATGAAGCCATGTCCATCTTTGACACCATTGTAATTGAAATTGTCGATTGATTTTCCAAATTTAGTAAAAGGTAACTTATTGCCAAATGGAGGACGATAAGTGGACATAATCATTTTCATAGAAGTTTACATAGCTAGCTTGTGCATCAGGACTAGTTGACGGGCCAGACAAGAGGTGACCTTATGGATGAAGCCCTGGAGATGAGGCTGAATTGGGGGAGAGTGTTGTGATTATCTGAAGGTAGGCGGAGGCCGAAGTTGAAACAGTTGATGATGTAGCTAGAGCATCCGGACCAGTTGACGTGCCAGTATCAGGAGACAAGAGGCGACCTTTTGGATGAAGCCCTGGAGATAAGGCTGCAGTGGTGGAGAGTGTTGTGACTATCTGAAGGTAGGCGGAGGCTGAAGTTGGAGCAGTTGATGATGCAGCTTGAGCATCAGAAACAGGTGAAAAATGTATCAATTGCTGCATATTTATTTGATTCTTGCATTAATAGGTGTCTGACTTTTGTTTTTTTACATCATTGCCAGAGAGTTTTATTTTAGTAGGCATTTTAAACATGCATATTACTTTTTAGGAGTTAAGTGTTTTCTTTCAAAATAGAGAGGTACGGAATTGTAAGGTATAAGGTATTAGTGTTAAAATACTATGACAATTCTACTAAGAAATAAGTTATGATTATTCATATACAGCATTCTAGTTATCACCATTATATAGGGAATAAAAAATGAGGTATATTTGATAAATTTTGCGTAGGGGTTCTTTAGCGGACGGCAAAATAAAAAAATAGAGTTTTTTTTATTAAAGTTTGCAAAAACAGTCATTTTGATTTCGTGGTAGCATGACATTACATTTTTGCTTATAGATGATTAAATCCATAATAAATGTTTGTGTATTATGGCTTAAAATAACCATTACACAAACGTTTTTGTGTATAATACATGTTTAAGTACACAAGGTTTTTACACAAAAAATAGAAAAGTTACATTTATAAAATATTTACCTCGGATGTTTTCTTGAAATGGAAACTAAAACGAAACAATGCATTTAAATAAATTCAAAAAATGTTTCAGTAATAGTTAAATTTGGCATGAATCAATTTGTTTAGAAAATCATTCACGTGGTAATTTTCATTTTAAATTATTTTTCTTTGAAATGTTTCATAATAAATGATTTGCATGAAATATACATAGTAAAAGATCAAAGTTTCGAAAAATTAGTTATCAGATCAAAAAAGTTGGGGGTGGGGGGCTCGAGCCCCCCTATCCCGATAGCTGAGCTCCTACGAGTCTGTATTATATTATGAATAAATGTTACAAATATAAATAAATAAATATAATATATGTAAATACAGGAAATATATATATATACATATTATAAATATATAAATGAATAAATAAATTGTCAGTATAAATGCATACATCAGCATTATAAACATAGGTAATAATATAATAAATATATACATATTATATATAAATATAGGTATTGTAAAGCTATCAGTAATATAGGTACCCAAATTGAGTTAGTTCGGTGTTAGTCGAGGGTTAGTCAAGTGTTAATCTGTTCTTAATTTTTGTGCACGGAGTTAGTACTTAACTAACCCTTTTGGACAAAGCTGAGACTAATCCATAACTTTGACCTCACAGAGTGAGTGAATTTTTAAATGTTGTGGTTTGTTTTTGAACTTTGTCAAAAGCCTACATTTTTGTTGTGATCGTTGAGATATATTTGAATGTGCAACTTTTGAATTTAAAAAATAATGTAAGATATTTTGGCATTTTTGACTATAACTTTGTGACATTGATTTAATTTAATGAATGCTGTAAAGTATCCTAGTTTTAGTAAAAAGCGTAGTATTTATTGTGATTTCCGCTTTTTTGTTTATTTTATAGTTCTATCCATAGATATTTATTTTACTTTATAAACATATATGGTTTTTTTCGAAACATTAACTTAACAATTTGAAGATGTAAGATTGTTGTAAAAATGAAGTTTCTAATTCTATATTTTTATATTACTACGATAAAAAGTCTATTAATTAATAGCATGTAAATTAGTTTTCGAATACTTCATTTTTTGAAATGATATTATGTTGAATACATAATGATAATAATATGTTGAGTAGTATTTATACCATGGCAAAATTTAAAAATTTCACGATTTGAATTTGTTTACATAGAATGGATTTTATATTGTATATATGTATGTGTATTATACTGATTAATTTTTATTGTTCTATCACTTGTACCAATTATAGTAACAATACTTTTAACACGCCTTTTAATGTTTGATTCTCATTCTGAATAAATTTATTTTAAACACGTATTTATTATACAACTGATTGAATGTTCTTTCTAAATCCATTCTACCCTTGCAGACAATTTCATCAAGAGACGCGTGCTCCATTTACTCGAGCTCTGACTGAGGCCTACACCAACACTCTAAGTCCTCGTGTTCTGTATAAGGAAGAGATTCAGGCTCAACTCACTCAACAAACAGAACGTACCAACTCGGATTCAACTCTAACCTCTTTTGCCAGTACTTCTGCAGGTTAGTTTTTTTACTTCATTTATTATCATTTTTATATACTTTAGAACTTGAGGATTTTTAAATTAAATAATTATCTGGTTAAAATGTGTTTGTATTATTAATTTATATTGTCTTATAATATTGCAAATATTCAAACTTTTAACAAATTATCTTACCCTAGCAGTAGCAAGATACTTATCGAGATTAAACTTTTGTGTTAATTTGATTGTCTAATATATTATTTTGCCACTACTATTAATTTATATATAATAATATATTTTTTGTTCATACCGTTCAAATGAAGAAATTATAATAATTAAAAAAATACAAACAGAAAGTATATAAGCATGAAAACTAAAAAAAATCAATAAAAATGAAAAATTACCAAACAACTTAGTTAAGTCATATTTATTATATTGATATTATATTGATATGTTAGAAGTCACAACAGTCAAATTTGGAATTTGTGGGTTTGAAACAATACAAAGCATAAAACAAATGCCACTACGGTTTTTATTGAATAAATTTCTGTTTACTGTGCTCTTTAGATTTATGTTATATGTTATAATATATGCAAATTGTTTGCATTTCTATTATTACGTTATATCTAGATAAATTTACGACTGAAAAATCCTCTACTGAAGCAATTCTATTGGCTTATGAGAATTCTGTTGACGCTGTTGATCAGTTAACAACGACATGTTGCGATGGCATAATAAGTCAGTTACAGGAGCATTATTCGAAATTTTCTACCTCCTCTCAGGTAATTACAGATACGATATTTTGTGTAAATCCACTCTTTTATTTTAATATAATCGAAATTGGTTTATTTCACACCAAAATGTTACAAACATACCATTTTGTTAAATTAGTAATGCATACATACATTCAATGATGATGGTGATATTCACTAATATTGCTAATCCTTAATTCTCATCTACACCTTTTGAGCTAACTTTGAAATCAATCTTTTTATTTATTTAAAGAAACCACTGAAAGACTTTTGGTCCGAATCAATCCAGTTAAGTTGCAGTCAGTTGGCCAAGAAACACCAAGAAAATGATACGAGATACACCACCCAGTACAAGATAAGAGAGTTAGTGCATTCAATACTTTTTTATTGTATAGTAGCTTTTTATTGATTTGTTGAAATATAATCTGCTTTCTAATATTTTTTAGATTTCAATTGCAGATTCTGTTGAGTTTTGCTTGTTGTTCAGCAGGATTGACTCAATTAGAGGAATCGTACGATTTGGAGTTGAGTGATTGGGTATGTGGATTAAATTTTTAATTTTAAATAATTACACTCAGCATTATTAAAAACGTAGAAAACGAATTGTACTTGCATAATTTCTATGTATGTTTTTCATACTTGTCAATTTGGCATTTATGATGTTGATTTTAATTATGTTTTTATCCTTCTAGAGTTCAGAGTTGTTGGAACGTCTAAGCGTTTGCTCAGGTCGTCAGGAGTGGAAAGCTTTTATGAAGGAAGAACTTGTTAATCGGTATGTTTTATTATTTTTTCGCATATTTCTCCGTAATTTATCCGAAAATATTATATTTATGGCAAAGGTTAAAGCTAATAAAAATGAAAAGTTCAGTGGTATTTCCTGGTATTATTATACTAAAAGTATGATAAATTGTACATCTTTCGAATAATGCAATAGTATTTAAATATTTATTTTTCATTCGTTTTCATTTAAAAATTATATTCTTGTCAATAATATTATTAACAGATATTTCTATTTCATCTTTTAATGTTTTTTAAGTGTCTCTTTTCAAGTTTATTTCTATTAATTTGAAAGTCTATTATATAATTTTTGTAATTAATTTCAGTCATTAAATTTGTAATATATAATACTCAATTTGTTAAATTTATTGCTTTACAGACCTTTAAAACTTTATGCCACTCTAAAAAGTTTAGCGATTGAAACCTTTAAATGTCCGTAAGATAAAAACTTAATCTATTTTGGTTTCTTCAAACTTTTATATCATGGAATTAATTTTTACTCACTATTGTGATATAGTTAAGTCCCGTATTTCTTTTCTGAGTGCATATATTTAGTATTTGAGGCGGCCAGTGTATTATTTTATATATACCTAGCTTAATTGCATCTAAAGGTCATAGACTATAATATTTTTCTCTTATGTTTTGAAAGTACCTCTATTTTTGTAATGGTGGTTTTGCAAATTTTCTTTTACATCTACTATACAGCAATTAAATAGTTAATAAAAAATATATTTTAAACTTATAATTTACTAGAAGTCTACTATAAATGATACCAATGTATATGGGCATTTCTCAGCTACGCCGATACCCTGGGTCGAACACTCTCCCAAGTTTACTTGAATCTAGGACAAGAACCTCCAGAAGCGCTACCTAATTGCCAGTCAGAATCAGAAATATCTGCCCGTCTCAGTCAAAGTTACATTGAAGATGATAACGAGAAAACCGAGCCAGAAAATATATCACTTCAATCCACTAGAACTACAACTCAGATCAGGTCAGTGGTTTGTTATTTATTATTCTGGTGTAAATTCCTATTATTCCTTTACATTTTTAGCTTACTCTATTTTTTTTGGCAAAATAGTATTTTTATAAGTAAATATATAATTGTAAACTTTAATTAATAAAGGTATGAAGAAGTTGGCGTTTCTTGTTAATACCTTCAGATTATTACATTATTCTATCAGTCAATTTATACGTTATGTTCTTGTAATTTGTTTTTATTAAATCATAACAAATACATGCCAATATGTTCTGTCTGAAAAGTTATTTGTTGGAGTTGTTGAGTACCTATTCTATAGTGTGCGGCACCTATCCATGACATTTATACTTGTATATACATTATAAAATCAGCACAATATTTAAATAATTCAATAATCCACATTTTGTTTAATAATTGTTTTCCTGTTGTTCTAAAATGACAAATTTTACTTTTACGCAAATATTTTATAGTTCTCACAATGGAGTGTTGTTTTACTTTTTCGTTACTTACATATATTGTAGTATTTAAGACACCTGTTATTCCTATAAAATAGCATATTTTCGCTATTCCGAATTAGTTTATTAAATAAGTTTTTTAATAAAAATTAAGCATATTTTATAGAATAAGTCTAAAACATTGAAACACCTACCTACTATCAATATAAAGCTGTTATCCGTTATTTCAGCCCGTGTCCAGCTGGTCGCCTTGCTTTAGGATTCCCTCCAAGCTCCTTGGTTCCTGCGCGTATGTCCATTAAACACTCTAGTAGGAAGCGGAGAAGATCTCGGTCTAGTTCTCGTCACAAAGTGTGTATACTAGTCTTTTATTTTGTTTGCTTTTGGTTTAAATTCATACTTTAGACACTACTCTGCAAAAAAGGTTTTTCAGATGGTTTTTCGGCTCAAAAAGGTTTTTCAAGCAAAGGGTTTTTCAGAAAGGTTTTTCAGAAAAGGTTTTTCACAAAGGTTTTTCAAAAAAGGTTTTTCCTTCCACAGACTGAAGATTTGTGAATAGAAACAAGTATATCTAATAATATTTGTTTGATACATTCCATTTTATGAGAGACTATTATCCTTACCCTAGTCTCAAAAGCAGCAATAGTTTTTGATCCTGAAAAACCATTTTGAAATTCCTTTACGAAAAACCTTTTTGATCCTGAAAAACCATTTTGAAAAACCTTCAAAAGGTTTTCTGTGGGACCCGGCTCAAAAACCTTTTTTTTGCAGAGTAAGTCAGTTCACAATCTCGTTTCAGTTCAGTTGGTTATAAAACGTTTGACGATATCTCGCCGGTGATACAGATGACTCATTGTAGAAATCGTGCTATTATATAGTCAAACTATTTTAAACTGAAAATTGACTGAGTTTGAACAACTCGGTCAACTTTCTGTTAAAAGTGGTTCAAACTCACTTACATAAAATGAGAAGAAGGATCATCGAGATCGTGCTACAGTTGGAGGTCATATCTATAAGGGAGCTATGATTAGCTATCTTTGCCATAGAATTATAAGGCAAACCGATGCACAGTTATTCTAGTATATACAAAATGACTATGACGTGCCTACATTTTACATATATTTTTATTACTCTTTAAGATGTAAGATGCACATTACATCAATTGAACGTACTATAGTATATGGCATGATGTGATTGATTTAAAAATAATATACACCTATATAATTCAATACATGTAATTATAATATTCATAATATAATATGTTAACATTTAAAAACTTTTAATATTTTGTTATATTTTGACTAACAATGCATAAAATTATCCATAAATCAGAATAAATATTAATGCAAAAATATTATGTATTGGTTACTTAACTTAACACAATATGATGATTAACGAAATCGATTTCGATAACATTTTTGCATTAATTATTTTTATGAATTATTTAAAATACGAAAACTCTAGACAATACGATTTAAACATCAAATACATGGAATTTTTGTTTAGGACACTATCATTT
Source organism: Invenusta paracnida (assembly GCA_036023295.1). Lineage (NCBI taxonomy): Eukaryota > Metazoa > Platyhelminthes > Proseriata > Coelogynoporidae > Invenusta > Invenusta paracnida. The sequence goes on from JAYRBW010110270.1 coordinate 16,231, forward strand.
TTATAAATATTCTATATTATTGGCTGAAAATAGCACTAGTTAATTTACAGAAATTTTCTCGGTTATAAAAGTAGAATATATAATGCACACCTTTCTTATATATTTTTGTAACTTTTCGGATATCACGATACTATTATAGGTACCTACGTAGAAGATTAAGCATAGATTACCTTATCTTATAATATTTTTTTATATATCTTCTGTGCCTCGTTAGAGTAAGTCTAGCAAACACGCGAGATCTTCTATATCTGAAAACAATGTCGCTCGCTCTCCGGTTAAACCGACCACGAAAGTTGGCACCCCTCGTAAGACTAATAGTGAAGCTCCCCTAAACAAAGCCACTACTCCGAGTTCCGCTAAAATTCGATCTCGACGAAAGACGCGTACCCCTACCAAGAGAACTTTGGAGACACCGAGTCCACGGCGTTCCACGAAGCGTCGAAGATTGCGTAGTGGACAAAAATCCAGGTTGGTTTGAATTTAATTTAGAAAAATATTATTTAGATGAGAATGGAAACACTATATATTTACGAACATTTATTTATATGAATTGAAAGAATCTATTTTAATAATATCATAATAACCGTCCATGATTTAATGTCTATAAATTTTAGTTGAAGAGTGAGGGGTGAATAGCTTAGTTGGTAAAGTGTTTGTCTTGTACCTATACAGAATACAGATCCAGTTTATGTTATTTTTGACTTGTATCCACCAGGGGCAACTTACTCGAAACTGGCTAGCAGCTGTGCTAGTCAACTGATTAGCAAGTCTAGACCTGCTCTGTGTTGAAACACTTTGAATACCTTATTTGTAGGTAGATTCTGTGTATTAATATATATATAAAAGAAGAGTCCCTAATTGTATAAATAGATATATTTTTATTTGCGTCATTTGGTGAGTTATTTTTACATTGTATACTTTATTTGTTACGATGCCGTATTGAGCACATAACGTTGGGTACATTAATGTAGTAATTAAATCTTGTTTAAATTAGTGTACCCCTCTTCTTCCGACCAGAACGCCATCCTCCTCAAAGAAGTGCCGACGCTCAGTCACCGAGACCCCCAACAGACACGCCCGACCTAGATGGGAACGAGCCAAGCTGGCGGCAGCGAAGAAGACTAGAGATCGAGCGGTTATAATCAGCGAATCTCCTGCCAAGTCCCTGCACAGCACCACGCCACCTCATCTTAACCTGTCTAGATCCGCGTCGTTTTCAGTATTCGGGAACTCTCGGACCGCTGTAGAGTAAGTCTGCCACAAACTTGACAGCTTTTAATCTTATATTATGCATTTTCAACATAATCACAAAAACTATATTATATAAATCTTATCTAATATCTCACAATTATAATATGTTCATTTCATTTTAAAATTTAAATCAAAGCTTTGCATATTATGCCATTTGGTGTTCATCATTAAGATCAGAATTTTATAATACTGTATTATATTTTTTTAAATTATGTATCCTTTTAATGCATTTGTCAGTTACAATATTACATGTCATAGTTCTTATAAAAATTATTCTACTTGTCATCTGATTTACCATGAAATGTTTCTATTTTTATATATAATTCAAGAAGTTGCATATTTTAAGGTTTCGATCTGAAATATAAAAAATCCATTTCGATATGTTTGAGATATTGTGCCAATAATCTTTTTAAAGTAGAAAAGTAATTCTCCTTTGATTGATTTACTTAAATGATTGTAGATAAACAATAGACCATTTTAATGTTGCAATTCGGATATCTTTAAAGGTTAGATACCCACTTAATTGAAAATGTTGCTCAAATTTAATCTGCAAAATCGTAACCGACTAACTTTACATAACTATGTGTTGTCCATTTTCAACCGCTAGTTTCAAATCGTCATATGGGAAGCTTTTTGTTATTGCTAAAAGCTTGGTTATAAGTAGTAGGGGAGGAGTGGCACGACTCCAGTCACGTGACGTGCGGGGGCGGTGGTGTGCTGAGTGGCGCTCAGATGCACTTTGAGTGCGGTGCACTTTGGAACGACTGCACCTTACTGAGTGGGAGAGGGGGGGGGTA
>JAYRBW010110281.1:0-18277 GCA_036023295.1 Invenusta paracnida
TGAGTACCTAATGCTGTTTATTATTCATGATATGCATATATATCATAATAGATAAATATTCTATGCAACTTTTAATTATTGATTTTTATCTTTGGACCAGCTGTAACAGCCAATGAAAATTGAAAAAAATTATGATAGTAAAATATCTGTGTGACCGGATCGATTGAAATTTTACTGAATGTTGCTAAATTGCATTTTAAATACTTTCTGAAAGTTTGGATGAAAAATATGGAGATAAAAGAAAGTGATAAAGCCATTTCTTGGGAGAACTCAATCATCCAACATAACAACATTATATTCCCGACGCGACGTTCGAAATAGAAAGGCATTGAATCTACATTCCGAATGTAACGGCATTGGAAAATTAGTCTATCTCTCTAAAGATCTAATATAATAAGACCTTACTTAATAAACTATGTTGATGCTTGGAAAACTGTCGTTTTTTGTGTTACATCCTATAATATAATACTATACAATACAATAAGTATAAGTATTCATACAAATGTTTAAAATTTTGAATAACAATGTAATTTCTTTTTCAAGAATGTTAATAAATGTATATTTTTACACATTTTCTTATTTAACAAATTTTTTTTACATATATTTTCAATGGAATAGGTTACAAAACACATTCGTTTAACTACATGCGATGTGTCAAAACTCCACTCAATATTAGCAAGTATTAAAATTATAGACGGAGGCCTAATGAGCACCTTCCTTCTGGAATATATGGAGGAGCAGATTTTATAATAAAAAGTTTAAAAATAGATTATATTATATCAAGGTGTAATATAATACACTATTAATTACCTACTCATGACTAAGCTTATAACAGTTAATAACATAGTTAAGTTTAATAGTATTTAAAAAATATATAAATATAATTAAATGAAAAATACGGAAATGTAAAGGATGGAAAAAAATTAGACACATTTTTGTGGTAGCAATTTGGTATGATGAAAAAGGCGACAAATTAAAAAATACCAGAAAGTAGATTTCTAGTATACTCCGCAATTCAAAATTGTTTTAATCTTTTTTCGAGGTAGCATATCAAATTGGGAATATCTTTACTTATAATTTATATTATTATTTGGATTTTTTAAATAACAGCAAATAAAAATGCACAGCTAACTATATAAAATACTGTAAAAAACTACAATAAAGCATTAAATAATACTCTTAAAGCACATAAATGAGTTATATAATAAAAATAAAGAGCTTTTGAATTATAAAAGAGGCAAAGGAATATCTCATTAATCAAATAACATAATTTACAGATTTATTTTTATAATTTACAAATTAAATATAATAATTCAAAGAAAAAAAATATACGATATATCTTGATCAAACTGTATAAATCGTATTTGATTAATTGAGAGAAAGGGTACATTCAAGAATGTTTCATTTCATTTTTAACCTGTACATGTATGTTAGCAGAAAGCTAAGCAAACAGTAGATCATAATCACTTTTTGTTAAATCAAGTAATACCAGTAGGGCCAGGGTTTTGATCAATAGTATAAGATACCGCGATTTGAATGGTTAGTGTCCTGCTAGTCAACCGGTTTTTCATCTCTATAAATGCGTTAGATAATTCATAACTCAAGTAAGAAACTTTCAAGGTGTTAAGAGCTACTACATGTAATATAAATGTAGTACCTACAACTTTGAACGAAGATATGACATCCCAAAGTAAAGACACTAAATACGCTATAACAATGACAAATCCATTTTAATCGTAGCTTTAAGCTAGCTACAACAGAAAATAAAACTTTTATCGATGATTACATCGATAGAAATTCGTGCTTATTTCCTCCAAGTTATCTTTTTCGTTTGTGGAAATATCTTAAAATAAATGTTGTGTCCAATCTTGAGTCTTATAGCTTGTATTGCGATTTGATGAATCTACAATACTCTATAGTTTAATCCAGCTTACATCTCAGGCCCAAAGTCATCTGTGAGGTGACGCTGCCAACAGAATTGCTTCCTCGACAGGTGTAGACCCCGTGGTCTCTTGGCAATAGGCCCCAGTTGAAATCGGCGTATGCACCTGTATTTCCGGTATTTGGTCTTCTTTGAGGACGGTCCGGGCCGCGCCAAAACAGTTTACTCACTACCATCCAACTAAAGCCATCGTTCTGAAATAGAAAGCACAAAGCGAGAACAAACTCATTAGCAAAGATAAACCCAGCGTATAATTAGCAAAAGAATGAAAGGTTACACTCAATATTTAAATATAAATAAATATAAAATAATGTTAAAATGTAGTATACTACTGTATATTTATATCAGTAGTATGTAATTTTATTTAAAATATAAAATAATGCTTGATGATATTAACAACCATCTGTTAACACGAAGATATACAGCATATTTTAAATATTGACATTTTACATTTTAAATAGTAATACATTTTAATTCATTGGAATAAATACCTTTATCTCTATAGGTGAACTAGCCATAATAATTTTCCATTATATCTAAAATTGAAAAAATTCTTTTAACAATGATACTATGTTATCTACTTTTTTAAAACAAAGTTAATCCTTGTGAGATACATTTTCTTTTGTGATAAAATTACTAAAACATTTAATGGACACTTTAAAGCAGTACTATTTAATTTTTTTCTACAAACTATATAATACTTTTAAAAATAAATATTAAATTAAAAGTAACCCAGAGTTGAACTTATACCAAGTAGACACACAAGTCGGAGACATTTATTACTTTATTCTCTGTGGTCTGGACCTCATAGAGGGGTCCCTGAGCATCCAAAGTTCCCGCAGAAAAGAGATCTTTTCCTCCTCTGGTCCACACAATTTCCGGTTTCGGTTGACCACGCACAGCACATTGGACTTGCAGACGAATGTCACCGCTGCTGTGCAACTGCACATCTGTTCGACTGGCACTCTGGATGTCACTTATTATGGCGGGTTTCTCTGCCGAAGAGGGCCAGACGAGTGGTTATCGATTAGTTACTGTATTGAATCTATCCTCAGTTTAAAGTATTATAAAAATGCGACAAAATAATACGTTATGTATAAACGAATATGTGCGTTAAAGTGACGTCTGAAAAGTTGTTATTAATTACAGCCTAAAACAGATATTTATCTGAGAATTAGTATTGATTATTATCTACTTACAGTAATTATTATTGTTATTTTTCATATTTTCGATAGACCACAAAAAAATGTTTCAATGCTATGCGGTTACCAAATTAAAATTAATTGATTACGTTTATTTTCTTATTGAGTCTTGTTAATTTTCAACCCAAATACTAATTTTGATTTATATGTGACAGGTTTTATTCCGTTTATAAAGCTTTATAAATTTCGTATGCACTCCGTCATATCAATGTATTTATAGATAGCGCATTTTTGCATGTGAATCAAGATTCGTCTAGTGCGAGACATAAAATCCTAAGAAACCAGTTAAATAAAATGATTTAGTTCAAAAAGTCACACATTTTCTGTAGTTATATAAAAGCTTGATATGCTTATAATCAGACTGAGCAGCGGGCTTAGTGAGGGAGTTTCATTGAAGTTTCAAATCCATAGTAAATATGTTTTATTAATAAGAATGGACAACAAACCGTTTCGGCTGGAGCCATATGTCAACCTTAATTGCTATACAATTAAATATAATAAACTTGATAAAATTGCACCTGACATTAGACACATTTGAATAATTATTATTGTTTACAAAACGTTTAAAGAAAATTATGAAAATGGCAATATTTTATTCCAGCTGAACACATGTAATATGAGTTATCTATTATAAAAAATATCTTTATTGTCATATTTTACTTGAATATTGTAAATATATCATGTAAGCTATATAATTAATAAATAACTGGAACAATGTTCAGCGTATTATTTAATGTTGATTAACATTTATTTTTGTTATTTTCATAAACGTAATTAGTCAGCAAGGTAATGTGACAAATATAGGTTTATTTTTCATGCTCTAACTTATATTTAATATATTATATAATTATGAGTATGAAATATAAAACTAGTTTCTTGTTTCTACTTTATATATACATTTTGACATGTATTGTTCTAAATTGAGATTTCTAGTGTTCTTAAACTTAATGCAGGTACAATGAAAAGAAATATATATCCTTAATATATGTATATATATACCTAAATATCACAATAACTTCCATACCATAAATGACATAGTAATACAAGAAAACAACTAGTTTGACAATTTGGCGTTTAGTGCCTGCATATATCAGTGGGACAATACGGTTAGTAAGTAGATAGTTGGAGGGTTTTTGGAGTATCTGATCTCGATAAAATGCAGATGGCAGACACACGATAGTAGTGCTATTTTAGGATAAAAGTCTTGTAATCCTCGGCTACACTCTGCAGTAAGTAACAATATGTATAATACCAATGCTGTGGAAACGACAAGAAAATGATAAGATGAGGTTGTTTAAAGTTCAGACGATTTAAGGCAAACTAAGCATGAGTCAATTTACCTCTCTTGCCAATTCCAACTAATCCCATATTATTTACAAATCTGTTTTATTTAAGACAAGTATGCATTAAATTGAAAAGTAACTCATATATCGACCCAATGCAATGCATCTGCGTAGATAGCAGCAAAGTATAAATAAGGAACGAAAAGTAATTTAACAAATAAAGAAACATTGTTAACAAATTGTTATGAAATGTTATACTTTAGTGGATAATATAAAAGCCATAATTTGAAAACAAAGGTAGCTTAAATAATATTCAATTTCCACCCGCCTCTCCCCTTTCGTTTCATCTATACACAGCTCACCATTCACAGAAACATTGAGGAAAGCCGGCAGACTGACTCCCAGCTCATTGCTGGCCACACAATCGTAGATAGCATTGTGACTGAGTCGCGCATGGTTTACCGAAAACTCGGGAGTCCTGGCAACAACCTCGTCGGTACTTCTCTTGGTCCACAAGTACGTGGGGTTAGGCAGTCCAGGATCTGAGGGGAAGGAAGGGCTCGATAGTTTGCCCTTCATATTAATTTGCTCGATATATTTCTAGCCTATGATGTATTCATTACATTCTGTATATGCATTATCTGTCTTTAGGACGTTTGTTTGGCAAGATTACAAATTATTATTATCTAGTTTTGTAAACGCTTTCGGCACACTATCATTTTAATTGAAGCGCACTATTTATAAATCATATTTGGGTAATACATGTTTTCGAAAGAGTGTCGTAAGCACTACTTTTAAATGAGAAACACAATTAGGACAAATCCAAAATGGCGAACGCCATAATACGTTTGTCATAATTATGTTTCTATTGAGAACTTTTTTTTATTGAGAAAACCTTAGAAGAGACAATCAATTTTTTGAAATTCTGGAATTTCTGAGATATACCTTCCTAGTGCATTTTACATATATACACAGATATTGAATAATACAACCAACTAGATCGTCAATCTTAGAAAATTCATTAGAAAATTAGACTTAATTAAAATAAGTTTTGTTATAATATTACTAGGCAATCAATCGATCAAAAGTAATTGATTATCTTATTTAATATTTATGATTCGACCTTGTAACTAAACCTCCACTTAAGAGAAATATACCCATCTGATTATTAACCTATGTTATGAATAATAGTTTTTAATCACGAAGGAACTACATATTATGTATGCAAAGCTAAAATGTGGTATGTTATATGAACTGAATATTCAATTAAATCAGCATTATTTCTGTAATAATCGATGTATCGATTATGCTTTTAGGAAAAATTTATAATTTCCATGGCATTAAAATACTACAACTGATATAAATGTAATGAACCGGATAGTAAAATCTATGCTAACATTACCATTTCATGTTTTAGTGAAGTATGCTTTCTATACATATATTAACTGTCATACCCTTGGTTGTATGCATTGATTTCAATAAAAGTACAAAAAACTTAGACAGCGTTTAAAACATTTTCTTTGGCCAAATTTGCAGCAATTGAGCAGTATAGTAAATCTACCTTGGGCATTAGGATTACAACGAAGTCTGAAAGGCTCTTGGACCAGCACTGAGTTAGTCGGAAAGGCCTCAATAGTTGGCACTCCTGGAGGATCTGCGACCAAAATGGGACATAAAAGAGTTCTTGAAGGTCAAAGATAAGACATTTAGTTTGCTTTACAATCGTTTTCGTTTAATTATATTCGAGTTCAGTTTTAAACCTTGCTGTTTTATAATAATTGTGACTGTTGTATAATATTTAGTTTTAGTAACTTTTAATATAAAGTGGGATCAGAAATAATCTATATTTAGTTTTGTTTTCATAGAAATGACAAATACAGAAGTTTGTACATATAGTTATTGTTTTGTATCATTTAAGTGCGTGATGAAAAAAGAGTTGTAATTAATTGTTCTGAAATCAAAATATGGCAAAGTTTATTTAGTGAAAATATTGTATTAGTACGATTTCAACAATATATTATTATTTCAAATTAGTATAGTTTATAATAAATTGACTTATTGCAAAGTACAAAGTATTCGTTTTCCACATTTTTATGTATGAAATATAAGTTTAGGACATATTATTTACGATATAGATATACATAAATTACATATATTACATAAAATATACATAATTACCGAGTTATTGGATAAATAAAACTTAGATAAATGGCATTAATGTAAGTACTTCAAATGTTATTACTGTATTATTGTTACTAATGCACGTATTAATATGACAAATTAATTTTATTTCACTATCAATAAAGCAAAAGTGCCTTCATCCTAATGCGCTTTGAGGGGAAATTGGGAATCGTGTCTTAAAACTTTCGCTTGTGCTATACTGTTTGATTTGATTTTAAACATTTTTATGAACACTACAAGTGCTTTATATATATGTGGGTTTTAAATATTGTTTTGTGTGTTTTATTAATACCTCTAACAAAGGGGCACTTTCTACGAATATGCTAACATATACACCAGATTGGCCGAATACAAAAGTCTCTGCTAAAAGTTTTAAATAGATCATTAAACGGATAAAGAGTTATGACAGTCATCTTGCATTGATGACATAATATACTCTAATCAGAAAGATTAAATATATATTGAATATTATGTCTATTATGTTAAACCTAAACATATTAAATATACACCAATTCATAATATACTGTTAAGGTTTTAATAGATATATAGCCTAAAAAATAACGCACCTATTTTATTGCACATAAAAATCCAACGCAACTTACTTCGCAATAATATTTGTACACACATATATATTAGCCAAAATAATGACCAACTTTCGAGAATTAGATATATATCTAAATCCTTGCATTCGCAGGAGAATATTGCTTTGAAGACTTCTGAAATGTACACTACGAGCTCATAATATCAGGAATTTAATACAGGCTTCGTCCATAAAACACCGAATCATGCTAGATCTGGTTTGTTTATCTGAAAGTGATATGCCAACTCAGTCGGACCCTGACATTGAATCCTACTTTGTTTGGGCACATCGATACTACATAATTCCCCAACCGCCAAACAAGCTTCGGTTTCAACCTCATGACACCAAAGTGGGTATATAATGTATACATAAACATAATAGACAGGTCACTAAATCCCCCCTCCCCCCTTCCATCCTAATCTTTGACGTACCTCAAGCTGTATATATATATATATCGATACGTAAACTCACGCACAGTAAATTGGAGTAAGTTTGTGGATGCATGTATAAGCCTGATTATACCGATGCCTCTCTATCTATTGATAACAACGCAGAAGACATGGGGATGAAATCGAAGTCAGTGTGCGATTAAAAACGAGACTTACATATACATATACTGAGGTTCGGGTAACTTCCGCATCCTAATATTCGTGGTACTTGAGTAGGTACTTTGAGATCCTTATATAGCACAGGTACATGCTACACAAAGTAAGTCGATATATACAATAGAGTTCATCTTGTAACCAGGACTCAACGTTAACACAACAGATATGTGATTTTCTTGACCGCAAAAAGTAGTATAGCAGAAAACTCGGAAGGAGACTAAAAATAAATATACGTGTATGCAGTTGGGAAATGCTAACAACGAATTGTGTCGTATTTTTAAACTAACGACATTTATGAATATTGTGAAAATAGGATATGTGAATATTTAAGTCAGCTGGCAATAAAGGTTTCATTTCAAAAGTTTAAATGGATCAATTAAATGAGTGTAAAAGTCTCGTTATCGATTACAAATTATATTTTTATGAAAAGCATGTTATAAGCTGACATGTTTCTGTCATTAGTTAATTAATAATTACAATTACAATTAATAATAAATATAATTCATGTGTTAGATAAAAGACTAAGAGATTATAAAATTCACTATCAACCTCAACTATATTTACTATTTTTTGTTTAATTTGTTTCGATAAATTAAATTGAGTCACATTTTTAAAGAGTTCATAAATATTTAATGTATCCCTGAAGGTCAGAAGACAGACTCGTATAATAATCGTATAAAATTGGTATAAATAAATGCGCTCAAACTCTTTTCGGTCTGGTTATAGGTTTATTTAAACTTTATTTAAAGAGGCTTCATTTATGCATTATTATTATTGTATTAAGTAATTTGAAGGAATCCTGGAGTTCATGACGCGTCATTCTTAGCATGCGATACAAATCATGATATGTTACATTTATAAACAAAATTATTCCCCTTTATGTGTAAATTGAAAGTATTATTAGATTTCATAAAACTATTTAATAATATGTTAATTTTAATGATAATATTTATATTTATATATTCATAAATTGCCGTTAAATTATCGCTTAAAATGGTGCAAAATTTTACAATACGTGAATACTGCGAAATTATTACTATTTCTCGTATATTAAAAGAAATATCATAAACATTGTAATCATTCACTGTGTATGTTTTTTCTACTAAAAGTCTCGTAAACATTTAATTATGATGACTTAATACTACGGTATTTAACGATAGTATTATAAACAGTTAATTTGGCATTTAATAGCATTTAGCAACATGCAAACAGTATTTAAGCATTTTTTGTTAATTGAAGAATAATACCTGAAATATATACAATATATAAGTAATATCCTCAAGTTATAAGAGTCTGTCACTTACAGTTGACAATGACATGAGTGGAAGCATTGTCGGTCATGATGCGGGGGACCCTAGTCCGGTCCGAGGTGACTCTGTTCTCGGCCCTGCATGTGTAGCTTCCGGCCTGGCTGCGGACCACTTCTCTAAGATGCAGTAGAGGCCCCCCGGGGTGTTGGGGGAATAGGGAATGTGTTGAGAGGGGACCTTGATTATGGGGACCGGTCCATTGGACATGCAGGGGAGCGGGGTTGGAGTGAACCTCGCAGAAGAGGATGAGGTTGGGGTGGCCCTCCTGGACTGTTGTTGTGGAGTTCACCGTTACTATTGGACCATCTAAAATGGGAAATGTTGGCATTTATAAAGCAGTTGGTTACCACGCCGGCTGTTAAACACCTCCGTTAAAACGAAAAAACCATGTAAAACAAGGTAAGTATGTCTACCGGGTATTCAAATGATTCAAATCTAGGCCTTCTAATATAGGCACAAAGATAAATTCAGTTATATAGCTTGTCATAAATTTATTATTTATTATCTATTGGCGAAATTCATCCGGTATTTGACGTTCTATGTTTTTATGTTACATACTATATTTAATTGTTTTATAAAATTATGAAATTATAAGATAAAGGCAAGATTTAATAATCAATCAAATTTGATGTCTAATATCCGTAAAACATAAAAAATTGTAACAATTTCATTTTTCATTTTTTATAGAAGTGAATGATTTTGACTATTTTAATTTAAATGTTTCAACAAATTTACCTTAAAACACAAATAACTTCTATATAGTAGAAAAAATACCTGCATTTGACGTTAAGCAAAACCGTATCAAAAATCAATATACCGATTACCAACTTTACTTTAAATCAGTGTAGAATAATAATAATCAATCATATAAGCAGGTATTTGGAGAGCGATCCTTTTGGGTTTGTTACTAATTACTTAATCAATTTACTTATACACAATTATACACATACACACATACTTACACAAAAGCAGCAATAATTTATTTGAATACAATAGTAAATGTAAATCACTCCTAAAAATCAGTATTTCCTTGCTGTAACCTACATTGGACATCGATAGTCAAGGATACGGTTGCTTTCCCAACTTCATTATTCGCTTGGCAGGTGTAATCGCCTGAATCACTGCGTGTTACTGGATTTAATGTCAGATAGGACGATCCTAACGTGCAAGACAGAGCGAGAGAAAAAACAATATAATAAATACGAATGTATATATATATCAAAGTAAAACATATTCTTGAGATCATTGAAGTATTATATTATATTTAGATCGGGCAAGCTGTACTGGCAAATGCCTCAGCCGTTGAAAAACCCAAATCGGACAAAAATATATATTTTAAATTGCTGATACGCCAAAAACGAACATATCTCGAATATCGGGATAATATTCAGTCAGTTTAATACAAAAGAATGTTTTGGATCTGTCCCTTCTCCCCCAAACGTATATTTTGCATTTACTGTATATCAGAAAACACTGTGATGATTGCGAATCCAGTTGATGCCACTCTGGCAGACTTAAGCATTTTTTGCAAAAGATGTTTAAAGTCCGCAATTACTGAAATAGCAACAAAACTACATACATATAAACTCAGTAACCCTTTCCCTTCCCTATCGATGACGAGCTTTACTGCTTGCCTGCATGAAAAGTTTACTTTTAATATATTGATAATAATCTTTAGAGAAAATTCACTTGGGGATGAAACAATTGTTTTATTTCATTGTTTTATACAATTTTTTTTACAAACAAGGGGAAGAGAGAGAAAGGGTGCGATTGTACTATTCTTAGTAACATGACGCATTGTGATGTACGCAGCTTACTCTATCTTGAATTTCTACCAGCTGTTTTTAATTGGACGCCTGTATCGTATAAAGTGAAGTAAATTTGCTACTTCTTCTAGATAAACTAATTAAACGTTTTAATATTTAATTAACTTGAGACTTTGATCGATCAAAAGTATATATTAAGTATCCTGTAATTTGTATGTAGCTGTATATAATATATTTATTAAAATATTCTTTTATAAATTCTGTTATGAAAATATATAGAGGCTTACTGGGACTCGTGATTCCGATGGAGTTTGGTGATTTCCAGTTGATTCTGGGAACTGGGTATCCCGAAGCTACACACTCGATCTCAACTATGTCCCCTTCAGCAACCACGATAGGATTTCGGGAAAATAGGGGGATTCTGGGAGCGTCTGGAATGCATAAAAGACAGGGTCAATTGTGGTCATCACAAAATATGACTGATGACGTCGTTCAAGAATTAGAAGTGTGATATTAAGTTGCGTTATCCGAGAAAATATCGAAGAAGGTCAGGGAACATTTTGTAAATCAGAAGACGTATAGTAACATTAAAGTTTGAAATTAAAATTAAAAATATACTATTTCGTTTGTCAAAATTAATAATAACGTGAGTATGTGTCTACATAAATGCAAATGTAAATTATAAACTTTTTATTATTATTTCGAACTACTATTACCACATGTTTAAATTCAATAATAGTATTCTCATTTCGTTTGTTTCAATACGATAATACCCTATTTTAATACTTAACAAAAACCGATAAAGTTAATTATACAAGTTTAATGTTAGCTCTATTTTGAATATTATAAACTATTGTTTATAACAAAACTTAAAAAAATATTAACAGTGTAGACTACATAAAAATTTAATAGAATCCCATTTGAAAATATTTAAAAATTTACAATTTTGCCAAATTTTGGTCTGTTGATAATTCAAAGCACTATTTATTTTTTAACTCAAGCTACTTAACTATAATATTAGTATGATGTTTTGTTACTCTATCTCTTAATTTCATTTGTTCTTATCTCCTTCTTTCAAAAACGATTTGGAAACAACTCAACTTTATATAGTTACGATAGCTTCTATAGTTACGATAGCTTCTATAGTTACGATAGCTTCTATAGTTACGATAGTTTCTATAGTTACGATAGCTTCTATAGTTACGATAGCTTCTATAGTTACGATAGCTTCTATAGTTACGATAGCTTCTATAGTTACGATAACTTCTATAGTTACGATAGCTTCTATAGTTACGATAGCTTCTATAGTTACGATAGCTTCTGTAGTTACTGATCAGATAGGTATACGTCAACAATTATTTTCATTACATTAACATTTATTATGTATACATGCTGTACAGCATAATTCGGCTTACATAGTGCAATACTTGGTATAGTATAAGACCGAAATCAATTACATTTTCTTAAATAATTGATTAAATGTGTATATAACTACCTGTTGAATACGACTGTGATATTAATACGGTATTTACATTGCTTATAGCTCATACTAGCATAAAAAGGTCTTTTAAACCATATTTAAACGTGGGCAGTTATTTATAATATAATAATAATGTTAAAGCAGAAATAATATGATACGCTTAAGAAATCAGTCCTTGAATTTAGCTAAAGTGAAATATTAGAAGACTGTGCTTTCGTGGAATAAAATACACACATTATTTCATCAAAATATAGATTATACAGTGTATATGTTGGAAAATAAGAAAAAGGGTCTTCTTATATCATCACGTTGTACATGAGGAAATACACTATTAGTGTTCTCAACGATTCACTAATTGATGTAAGAGAGGCAAAAGTTAGAAATTTCTAATTATAGTGGACGAAAAGTATGAGCACAAATCGAATTGTAAGGGATGGAATATACAATATCATTTACCTTACGAAGATAGTTAAATGAACTTTATATTACAATTTAGAAATCACGTTTTAAATTCTACTAGTAAAGTATTATACTATACTTTATTTATGTTATGGTTTATAAATATGTATAAGGTAAGTATTTCAAAATAAAGATCGTCACATTCAACAAACACTTAAAAATAAGATATTTCGCTAAATTAAAATAATAAAATGACACCATAATTAACTATGTTCTACAACAAATAAGAATGAATACATAATGGTTGTTTCATACATGCCTGCCTAATAACCACGTCTTATTTCTCGCTTTGAAATACAATATAAAAATATAAAAAGTTAATCTACCTGATTGATTTGAGCGCAAAAATGTATTATAATAGAAAATGAAAACCCACACGAGAACATAATTTAAACACAACATTTTAACCATTTGGTTTCATTATCACTTTTGACCTATGTCTGGTTAATTGAATTAAAATTATGTATAACTATCGTAAGTCTTTTTAATTAAGAGAGAATAAATAAATCAGTCAATATATATACATACTAATCTTTCAGTATAATTTATGTACCACAGTATTGCTTGTGGGATTTTTTTTAATTTTACGAGATCTTACGGTAGCTCAAAGAGGAAGATTTATACAACATATGTAGCTGATGCATTATTAAAAAGAATAGTAAGCTATGTGAAAAGTATCTTATGTATATAAAGATTCTTTTGTGCTTCAATATTCTATAAATAGAATAATTATCTGTTTCCTTCACTATTATAATATGCTCCCCTTTCTTGAAATAATATACAACAATCCCTTGAATGAATTAAACAACTCATCTAAATAATTCCATGGATTCTATTTATACAATATATCTTCCGCCTATCTCGTCTATATTAATTAACATAACGGTCATTTATATATTAGAGATTTCATCCCTATAGTATATGAGTACAGACATTGTAAATACTTATGAAATATATAAAACCTCTTAAGGGTAGCAAAACGGATGATAGGTGAAAGGGCTATATACCGTCCTTCTTAATAGTTCCTTTCACCATCTATTTTCAATACGGGCCTTTATTAGGATTTGAGAAGTGACAAAGAGATCTTACTAAGTAGGTAGTACCCTGCACTTGATCAAGGTTTTACAGTCCATGAAATTCACAGAGCGATTTTTAATTGATTGTTTTGATGGGCAGAGGTAATCGTCAATTTATATAAACATATATTGTGCCTAATTGGAATGGATACATATACGTACGGTATATATGTATATATTTTACAGTTAAAC
The DNA here is from genome assembly GCA_036023295.1 of Invenusta paracnida. Classification (NCBI taxonomy): domain Eukaryota; kingdom Metazoa; phylum Platyhelminthes; order Proseriata; family Coelogynoporidae; genus Invenusta; species Invenusta paracnida. Next base: position 14,077 of record JAYRBW010110281.1, read on the forward strand.
GATTCCATATTGTTTAAGAATTAAGACATGCCATTTATCTTAGATATCTATGTATATAATAAATATTCATTGACGCTAAAAAACATTTCAATATAAAATAACAATTTGCTATATACATTTTAAGACGTTTTCAAAAAGCCTTAAAGATTTATTAAAAAGTATAAGGTACTAGAACTTTTCATCAAATACCTAAAGGCTATTTTATAATGTCTTTCTTCAACACAAATAAGGCCTATATATTACCATTTGCGCTAATTTGGATTATTTCTTATATATACGCTACAGTGTAAAATATGTTCCCTTTTAGTTAAATACAAGTACCATTGTCATGCATATTATCATAAACATCTTATCATGCCTTTGACTTATTGAAAAATTATAAAATTTACAAACAGTTAAAATTACTTTTATAATTTCATACTTGACACAAAGATTGACTTAAATATATATTTAATATTATTGACAAACTCCATAGAACTATTGATCGTGGATTTTAATAAATATACATATCATATATTATATCCTGCAATTTATCAATTTATAGATCTGTAAAAATCTATTTTTTTTATTCTTAAATTATTTGATTTTAAATCATATAAATAAAGTTTTCATGCTGCAAATTTGTTGGCCAATTCTATAATTCAATATATTGGTAATGAAAAAAATGATATATGTACTATGTCATTTGCTAAATTAAGATCAAACATGAGATATTAAAATAAAGTAAAATAATAAATTGAGAAATACAGATACAGTTACGTAATTATCGAATGTTTGTACAGGTAAAGATATATACATGGAGTATTCGAGCTCATTATAATGAGCACGATAACACTGCGGTTGTTGAGAAAGAGAGAATATTGTCTGCCACGTAATAGAAAGTTTCAACTTGTTAGTAAATGATACAATTATCTCAAAATCTGAGGCAAGGTCAGTTATCAATCGGAAGTTATAATGTTCTAAACATTTATTGAAAATGACCCGCAGGAGGATTTTATTCAATTTCAAAAGTCATATTTTAGTACACAAGTCACATAAAATAACACAGGTGCATATAAAACCAAATCATTAAAAATACACGATGAAGCATGTACCAAATAAACAATTAGGTGGGATATAATATTTTAATATCTCGGTATAAAGTATGCACTGGTAACTCACACTTGACAACGAGTCCGTAATTCTGGGACTCCACCTTGCCTCTTTCATTGGTGGCGAAACACTTGAGGTAGCCGCCATTATCCGCGGCATCCAAAGCAACCACGAGGGAGCTTCCGGTCACTCCAAAGGCTAACGTGGGTGACTGTTTGTCAACTACAGGTGAGGCTGCAGGAAGTGGCATCTTTGTAGTGCTGTTGTTGGGACCAGGCCGAAGTAGTTCCCATGTGAATTGGGGTGGCGGGTTTCCTCCTGATGATCTACAAATGAATTGGACCGGGGTGCCCTCAAGGAAACTGTTGTCTGATGAGTTGGGGTAAATTTGGGCCACATCGGGTGGAGCTTAGAGAGGGAGGGGTGAGGAGCGAAAGCAGTTAGTAGTATTGAAAGATGGTATTCTGCGTCATGTAAATTGGAGCATACATAGAATTGCAAGTATATATAAACGTTACAGCTCGCTATAAATACGAATATCTTCGTAAAAGAATAAAACAAGTCTAATCAAAATACGGTATTTAAGAGAGAAACATATAATTTATAGCAGCTGCAGTTGTCATTTTAATAATTGTTGTTCATTGATCTTTAAATTAAATATTTGCTGCACAACATTTTTAACATATCTGTAATTCTAGCTATAAATAGTTGTCATTATTCAAAAGACTTATTCATTCTTTTTCTGTGATCCGAATTCTATAATGATTATGTGATAATTTAATTATTAACCTTTATTACATTTACTTTTACATTTAATTATAATTCTACTGACAAGTTTATATACGTGTATTATATGTTTGGAGCAAAATATTATTCTGAGAAATTCCGAAACAATTATGTCAATGAACTAGTATGTTTGAGAATACAGATAGGTTGCAATTATTATGTTAATTCGAAATGTCTACCTGTAACTTAAATTCGAACTCCAGCCACACTTTTCTCAAATTTGGTACCCTTTTCTGTCAATTCAAATGCCTATGTATTTCTGAAGTTCTGTTTACTTTTTTTACAAAATGTGTATAATAAGTTTATCGAGTTTTAGTACATTTCAATTTGTGACATCGTTGTTTTGTTTACTGCGGATAATAATATTGATCATATAAACTTTGTATTACATTAAGGCGACACGTTGTAATTTCGTTAAATTGACTTCAATTTTAATTTACCAAAATATTATACATACATTGAATTCGATTACATTCAACATACATCTAGGCTAGGTTTTCACTGAGTCATGTCAAACAAGTGTAAGTTTTGGTAATAAGGCAAACAATAAATTTTAATATCACGTAAATATCGAAGAAAACTATTTTTAGTCGTCTTAAATTTTAAATACCTTAGTTATAGATAGATATGATCTTGATGATTTATCGAACACACATATGCTTTCATAGTATAACATTTTACATTTCTTTGTTACCAAATCTCTATAAAAAGTTGCAGTATCAATTAGCTAATTGTTCAATCATAACTGAATTTAAGGCTATTTCGGTGGACAGCGAGTTACTTGTAGATGTCTCCATAAAAGCTTCGATTCCTTGCCAGTCAATATTTTATCCAATTTGTCTGCGAGAATTACATATGGCATTACTCACTGAGGACTGTAACATTAGCGGTGGTCCCCATGTCAGAAACGCCAATGAGATACATGCACTCATAGACGCCGTCATTTTCAGTCGTCAAGTCGGATATCGTCAGAGACCCGTTCGAATAGCCACTCACGGTTCCGTGGTTGAAGTCATCGTCACCTCTTCTGACGTGTAAAAGAGATCACATACTAAGCATGTTGAGACAGGAACCGTAACCATTTTGTTAATAAGTGAAATGTTGGTGATAAATGATAAAATGAATCGATTTCTAGTTTACAGTTTCTATTGCGGCGAAAACATGATATTAGTGACACTGAGCCGTACACAACTAAAGTTATAAACAATATATATGTCGAAATATTGTTTAATACATTTGAAAAATGTTCCTCTTTGTAGTTTAACTTTATTCAATATAAGTCCACTTGCTCTACTACTGCCAAAAAGCTACAGAAATATAATGTCTTGAAATGGAATTCTGTTTAAGTTTTAATCATTGCATCAAACGTTTTTTTAACATTTTTAGACTGCAATGCATTGTTTTTAACGAAATATTCTTTTACTTTTCACCACTTTTGTGATGATATAATTCATAATAAGCAAATGAGTTGATATACCTTATTTAATAGATTGTTTAAAATTACCAATTTTGAAGTGCTTATTTATTCGGAAGAAATAGAATAAAGTGTCATTTCAATCGACCTTGAATAGTATTTTTTTATATTTAAAATTATATTGAATTACTTTTCTTAAAGAAAAATAAAATGTTAAATAATAATCTTAATAAACTTGTCTTATTATTCGCTACCAAAATTTATCTTTATACAGATTAAATTAAATATATTTACGTTTGATCTACATATTTTTACGATTGCCGGAATATAAGCACTTCGTTTCTATTTACATATAACTTAGACTGCGATGCTATCTCAATATTTGGATTCATTTCCTTGTAGAAGACCAACCTGCACTGGACGACCCCATACTGGCACCGCAGGATCTGGATCTCCTTGCCTGGGTGAAGTGATGGCCTAAACTTCCAGAAGAAGTAGTTGTAGACCCCAGCGTAGGTGCAGTGGAGTGTCATCTGACCGCCCTTTGGGACACGAGTGTCAATTGGTTGCTTCTGGATACGGAAATTAGTAGCGGCCTCGGAGGGGTCAATGCCGAGAAAAATAAGTGCAATTGGAACGACAGCTGTGTGAAGAAGAATGGGCCGTGTGCAGAGTGTATTAGAGCTATAAGGACCATAGATATGATCAGATATGCACTAGTATAAATTATTTAGACCGAAATCTAGTATATTATCAAAGATGTTTAAATATACTACCTAGACTAGACACGCGCCGAAATATCTGTAATTTCGGTCTCGAATCGATTTTTTGCTTGGTAGGCAAAATAAATAAATTTACTATCTTTCATAGTATAAACGGTCGATTTTCAAACGGGAAAATGTACCTGAT
>JAYRBW010110292.1:0-18274 GCA_036023295.1 Invenusta paracnida
TATACAAATCATTGTATACGTGTCACTTTGGTGACTGTTCTAAAAGAACAAGGATATTCAAATAGTGATATATGCACTGTCACTGGACACAAAAATCCCAATAGTATTGAAAGATACAACCGTAAAAGAAGAGATGACGGTTACGAGAGGTTATCTGTTGCAGCTCAAATTGGATCATCGAGTTCCTCAATAGTCAATGTATCTAAGATCTCGAAGCAGTCAAATGTTGTTGTGACAACATCCAATCTCAATTCCGACAATCCTCGAACTGACAAAGCACCAGTGTTTAATTTCCACTTCAATGGAACTTTTTCTAATTGCACTTTTCATGTCAATGAGTAACTGAACAGGAAACGATTTTAGGCTTGAGTATTTACTATAATTATGTTTATTATTTATCATTTATTTGTTTCATATTATGTCATTAGTATTTAATGTTTTAAATGTTGGATCTCATTTTGTTGATAATTCAATAAATTTCTATTGATCACATATTTCGTTATGTTTAATTGTATGCCCTGAAATTGTCACATTGCTTAGATTAAAAAATAAATACAATACGTCATGAACGTTATGAGTTTTCATATTGAAGTGAACTTATTTCCGAATTCAAAATAAATATTCAAAAGCAAAAAATCAATGTCATGATTGATTATATGTCCTAAATTTGCAATATAGCATTACAATTAATATTTTCGGCCAACAATGAATACCTTAGCGACCGAATGATTGTATACATTGTTGCCCAGAAAATATTAGTATTTATAGTATTGCGTTTATTTTTCATTATACAATTTCAGGGCAACAATGTAAGCAAATTAAGAGAATACAATGAAAAATATAAATGCATATAAAACATATTGTTTTGAATTTTTAAAGACTGAAATCAATTTCGCTATCACGCAATTTGCTATAGTATTGAAATATTATTTTATATGTACCACAATATGCAAATTTCCGGACATGTAACCATAAAAATATTTTATTTTCATAATCAACAACAATCTAACATTCAAACTAACTAATACACAATTTACGTAACGTTTGTTCCTTGATACAACTCTCTTGACAAAAGCCTTCATTTGTGTCAAAGATGAAGGTACAATTGGTGAATGTCTCCAAAAACTTGTATTGAACAGCAATTGTTTCGCCCGTTTCATCATTTTTATTTGTTTCAATTTCCACACGGCTGTTGGATTCAACTCTGCATAACTTTTTTGTCTTTGAAGATCCAACTTGTAAAGTTTCACTCAGAATGTGATGCGTTTCATCCCTTTTTTCGGTAATAAGTCTGTATACTTTGAGGATTTTTGTGCCCAGTAACCAGTGAGACTTCTGACTTCTTCACTAGAACAACCTTGCTCCTACATAACGTTCACAACTGTGACTCGAATACAATGAATTGTATATCGTTTACTTAAGCAAGCATTAGCAGAAATGGTAGGCATAATATTATCAATTACGTGAATATCAAGAGGCATGGTTGTGTACGCCATTATTGATCCAACGGCTGGTTTGTAAAACAAATCTTCTCCGCAGGTGGCAGCATTGACATGTACAATGAGAAACACGTGACAGGGTATTCGTCGGAAAAATAATTACTTTTATATTCTATATACATATTACATCCTACATTTGGAAAGGGCTTCAAATTCTTTTGAAGACAATGATGCTTTTGTAGTTTTCGACATTGCGACAACACAAATAGAATTATATCGTTTTCCAATAATATCCTTCTTTAACCCCCAAAAAAGGTACGACGGAGAAAATGAAGCATTTCTCATCCGCAAAGTCCAAAAAAGTATATTAAATTGAAAATAACTTCTTCCATTAAAACCTTGGCATTTTTCCTGTCGAAGTACTTACACGTACACGCACCATGTCAGAAGCTTCAATCAGAGAATATTTTTCAGTTGCTTTAGGATGTGACGATAAATTTTGCCCTACCATTGTTTTGAGCATTCTGTTTGAGCCACTAAAATCAGAGGATGTCAGAATAAATATTTATGTAACTTCGAATTTACTTATAGAGAAGTAAAATATCAATGAAGATCAACCCGGAAACAAATCAAACTTGTCGGTGCATACAACTTTCCTTCTTTGGTTCTCAGCTCGCTATAAAAATTACGAAGATAATCACTTACTATTCTTGGTGGTACTTTTTCAATTTATTTGTCCAATTTCTTCTCCACTAAAACATTTTTCAGTCTGTTTACAGTTCTCTTCATTTGAGACTTTGATGATTTTGGTATTCCTTCTTCTTCAACACTTACTTGTGATACACTTTCGACAGTAATATTCAATTCTGGAGAAGTTTGATCATTCTCCAAACTCAACAAATGAGCCAAAAATCATCTGATATTTCATTCACAAACCGTTCCGATGACTGTTCTTATAGCCCAGTTCAATTCGTCGGTAGACAAGCCATATATTTTACCATTGAGTATATTTTCAAGATGCACCATAATGGGACCTCTAATAAAAATGTTTACAATGCAACTTATTGATTGTATGAAATAAAACTATTGTATGAAATATTGTATTGATCATAGAATTTTAAAATTCAAAACAATACTGCTATTGAATAGATTTTGATACTGCAATTAGCATATTCAAACGGATTCTACTCGTCCGTATATCTGCTAATTGCAGTATGTTGCACGTTTGTGTTTGTGCAATGTTGTTCAATTTGATTTACAGAATTTTTCGAATATGTTGGCAGTTCACCGTAAAGTGATTTTGACATTTGGTTTTCAAAAACACCCCCATCAATATATATGTACTACATACGTCCGCATTTTTGCTAACACGACCAGTCTTTTTTTAAATGTTTGTCATGGTACACCACTTTGAAGAAGTCGATTTTTAACCGTTCTGCGAAAGCTGCTATTAGAAACAAACCCATCCAAGTTAAGCGATTGGGTCACATTTTTTGTTGCTGATTGAATCGAGTGAATTTCAAGCGGTGAAGATTTGTATCACATATTAGTATTTAAGTTTGAACTATAAGTTAATAGAATGCATCCCAACCCTCTCATCTATTTTGTTCCGGCCCGTGTGAAATATAGCGCTTGTAGCATTCAACGGGATACCTACTTTTAATGCTTATGGAATACAATCGTGTAACCTTTGGCTCCAAATTGGCATTTCAATCCAAATTGTCGATATTTTAAAATCGTTCAACGTATTTCAAGTATTCTATTCCCATGGAATCAACCAGCAATTTTATTTTAGAATTATCCCCATAGTCTAAATGTCGGTGTTCTTGGGCAACTCTTAAGCTGAAATTAATAGCGAAAAAATAAATTAGTGTCTCTAGTAATTGTTTTGAATTTTCCCAACCGAACGATCCATTTTTCGAGAGTCTATCTTCATCTTCGTGAGTATTAATTGCAACTTTCTTTTTATGAACATCTAATCCCATTTTTTAATAAATTTTTATTTGCGCGTCTAAAACTTTACGCAAGGAAAGAAACATTGCCTCTAAATTTAGATATATGTAGACCATCCAAAAATGTTATTATAAAAAATATATATTCCTGTACAAATAACTGTTATCGTTTTAGGAGGATAGTATTGGCCATTTTGTTTTTGGATGTCACAAAAAAAGTATTGAAGGCAGTAATCGAGATCAGACTGATGGAATTTCTACACTGGTTTCAATACTTTTAAAGTTCCATCCAATCGAACCAATGTTGAAATATTTTCATTGACCAAGTTCTTTCGCTTAAGGTGGCTTTTTGTACAGAATATTTAATACACTCTTCTAACTCTTCAGTGATGGTTTCTACAAAGCGTTTTATGTTCTCTATAGTGATTTCTTCTTGTTGATCACTTAAATCATTTAGAAATTTAAAAAAATTGTAATCATTAAAATCAGAAAAGTTTGAAATAATATTTAATTAACTGTAAGTGTAGGTCGTCAATTAATAAAATTATAGATTATATTAAAAATCTGTCAATTCGAAAATTAAATGTCCTTTTCGGATGCTTCTTATCCACGTACTTTCTAGCCATGGAAATCCCCAAATCAGTTAATTATCATACACATAAGGCATAATGAATCGTTATATTATAATATAAATATTAATATTAATATAGAATTTATTTATTATTATTTAATTATATAAAATAAAATGAAATATTGATAATTTATTTTTTCTCAATCAATTTTTTTATAATGTTCACAAAAGCAATATTACTGCAATTATGTATTAACAGTGAAACGGCCAAGGGTGGGTAAAAAACACTCAGAACTTGTATCCAGTCTTGTGGATCACTAAGTTCTCAATCAAATGAATTGAAACCTCCAAACATAAGCTAACGTCCAGGACGTCAGGGATTACTCCTTGGAGAACTATTTCGAAAGGGTGCAATACAAATGACTATAAATTATATTTTTAACATCCAACAATAAAGCTACACACTGGATTATCAATTTCAAGACCGAGGAATCTTTCATAATGGTCCTGACGTCACCATCCAAGTTCTCCAGGACGTCAGAGAATACTACTTATAGGACTATTTCATTAGTATGCATTCAAAAATAAGCAATCAAATATATTTGTCATCTGGTAGCATTTATGATCATTAGAAGTGCCTTTGAAATCTGTTTAGCCGATTTAACTATATACTATAGTCTATGTACAGTTTCGAAAAGATTTTCTCCTGAAGGTCTAGAAGAACTCAAATGATGCTGCACCAGCACTATGAAAAGTATGTAAACCAATTCAAAATATAAATATGCTGAACAATTGATAGTTAATGGATAGTCTATACTTTATTAGTATCGTTTAAGTATTTTAGTTCGTGAATAGTGACTTGAAGACCATCTCCTGATAATCCAAGACAGACCTAGATGGTACAACTGTATAATAAAAGTGTATAGTAAAATATTAATTGCGAAAATTATATACCATCAATATTGGTTGTTTAAAAATTTTGTAAAATGTTTAACTATTTTCATTTTAAAGCAGTAACACAATGAACATCTCCTGAAGGTCTGGATGCTATATGGACATTGCAGCAATAAAATGGACATAAAGTGGATATTTTTTACCCCCGCCCCTTAACCGGCCATCTTATGACGAATTTTGACCTTGGCCGTTCTACTGTTAATTATACAAATTCTTCAGCTAACACCAATAAATTAAATATCAAATTTCTACTATACTGGCAATTTCTCTTGAGAATCAAATAAAGCGATTAGGTGTCAAATGTATTACTTTCTGATTACTCATATATCTCAGTCGAGTATTATTTAGATAGTCAAATAATGTTATAAGCAATAAAATTATTACAGCCTGTATATTGTTATATACGATTATTTATTATAACATAACAACATCATTATATCATTCTTTTAAATATACATGATATCAATAATTTATGAATTATATTATTTTAGAAGTCTGAATAGAGATTAATAAATTTTACACTTTAAGTTGAAAAAGAAAGAGAAACAATTCGTATCGAAAACAAACGTGATCGGGTTGAAATTAATTATTATATATGAAAATACCTCAAATAGTTTCTAAAAAGTCATTCCATCAGTACATATTACGTTTGGGGAACGCCTACTCGTTTGCTGCATCATTTTCTGCTTGAAAAATCTGATCCATAAACTAGCTACGTGGGGCTCAATAAATTTCAGCTATTAAAAAACGACATAATAGCTTTCTAATTGCCCTGTATTGTGCGATGTGTTTGAACCGCATACTGTCCTGAGGGATAATCTATACATCAACCCTCCTTCCTTGATCTAAGTCTCTTCGACCTTAAATTAACTCTCTAATACGGTTTGGCGCGTACATTTAAGGTACGTTTAACTATTACTACACAAGCCCGCTTTTGTTGAATGCCCTAAATAATACAAGTCCCGGTTAGAAAGCATTATATACCTACAATGTATATTACAGAGCCTTCTTATAATTTCCTTTTACTCTATGGAGGTACAGCTCAGATTTTCTTGATGATGAGATTTTGTAGTGTTTATAGGTAATATAGCATAATCGAGTATTATATAAATATTGATTGATTCCATTGGACTAATACATTGGACTGTAACCCAACATAAGATTTGACAAAACAGATTTGTGTTAATTTTGTTAGGTAATAACTAGACAGTGTTTATTTTATAAAGGTGGCATAATATAAGAATATATAGTCAATTCTATTAATTATAACAACACGCCTATATATTATTGTAGTAACACATGAATTAGCAATAGATAACGTACACCTTTCATAAGAATTCTTGGATAGTTATTGCGGATAGTTTGCTATGCGCGAAGTTAGAATACATATACATATATTTATACCTAAATATTGTTCTCTGTCATTGACGTATATATGTATTATAGAAAAGATAACCTACAGCACGATAATTGATATCAATAGGGTTCTTACATCCCATATACTTCCACGCTTTGCTCAGAAGAATATATATTCATATGATTACTTTTTAATTAAGTAGCATAACAGTGCATGAGTAATTAAATATATGTTAATGTTCACAAGTATAGTCATAATATCGAACATTTTAACTCAGTTTCTTAGAATAATCTGTGTTTCATATATAAGTGAATAATTATACAAAATAATAATAGTAAATATACACACATATAATGCATACAACAAAATACTATATTACAACCATTTCTTATAGCTTTGGAAATCACATCAAGAGTTTATGAATATTTATGGCTATAAGTTTACATTATATGCATAAGATATTAACTTATAGCTTCAACTGCAATAAATTAAGTGAATAAAAAAAAAACATTTAATTTAAAATGATATTATCGTTACACAAAATGTACAGTAAATAGTAAATAATTTTGTATTTAAGTAATTTATATACATACTATTACTAAAATACACATATTATATTTAAATTTATATTTATGAGTAAAAATGATACCGAGGAAATATGTTTGTCATACTATATTAGTAAGTTGATCATTAGTTAACAAAATATTTAAAAACAAAATGTCATATATATGGCAAAAATAAGTCCAATCACTATTTCTAAATTCAGCCTAGAAGTCATTAAATAATGTGAATTATTAAAACTGTATTCTTAATTATCTTTCCTATTGATCCGTTTATTTGTTGCACTCATATAAAAAATCGACTAATTTTATCACAATACATTGCATTATATTTTACAGAGAAATATTAATAAACACAATTTTAAATAGGTAATATCTAAAATTGTGACAATTTTACTTTAATGTCCAAATCTCTTGTTAATAGTTAACCACAGTTGTAATTGTTATCAATGCACTAATTCAGGTTGTACATAATCTAGGTCATACTAAAGGCTATAATGAGTCAATAATTATGATATTAATTGACAGATACCAACAATTTCAAAGAATCGACGATCCTCGTCAATGGTGTAGTGTCGTTAAAAGAGAGTAATAAATACAGTGTTTTAGAATATAAGATCTGGTCTGGTAGATCACTATTTTCGAGAACTTCGTCTTTCTTTCTTCTCAACTTTCCTTTTTTTCTGCTATAGGATGGATAGTTCTACTCTGCGGGATTCCGGCTGTTTACAGATTTTCTCCTTTTATTGAAATAGGGCGTAACGGCAGTCTGAGAAAAAGAAAGGTGAAGGAAGAAAAGCTGACGCCCATATGCGCAATATACAATCCCTTTCGTACAGCGCACTTCATATACTTTAATTCTATAATGGTTTTTAATCAATTATATTTTACCCTTTATGTTTTAAATTAAGAAACTTGTTTTAAGCAACATATTCTACTTCTAAAATAAAAGTAATTTAGTAGCCCAAATTACTTTTAATGAGTATAACATATAATTTTGCTTTGCCTACTGGCTCATCAAGGGAAACTTTGGGTATACGGATGTGAGAATACCTAATTATACAGCAAGCCAATGCTCAGCATTTATTACATCATCTTGCTAACCAACTGGAGGGTTATTAAATGAATATAATTAGTTGTACATTAATCGAAATAAATAAATAAGGAGTTTTTAGATCATACAAAATGACAAGACATTGAATATTACAATTAATGATACATTAGATCGATAAAATATTGTTAGTGATTATTATATATTTGCAACATAAAACGATACATATATTAGGTATAAAGTTATATATATTGCAATATTTTATTCAAGCTATATCAACACGATATAGTCTTTATCTATTAACAATTCAAAACATATAAGGCTTCGAATAATGTTGTATATTTTTAATTTGTGGGCATCACATAAAATATATTGCCCGCATTTACTGTCAATATAACGTGAATTTTATAAAGATAACATCAAATGTCATTAAATAATTTAATAAATCTAAGAGCTTATATGTGTTTTCACTCTATCATATTCAATTGATATTAATGTTAAACACACAGCTCAATCTATGTGAAGCCTATCACAAATACATGACCAAGAACATTTGAAACATTCACCGAATTGCTTGAGTCTTTTAGCTAGATTCTCCTAAAGATTATATCGTATTTTCTTCGTCATTTTCTTTATTAGGGACAAGTTGATGTTCCTATTGACTGACCTGCCAACGCTGTTCAAATATCGATTAATTAGAGATCATTTTCATAAAAAGAGACACTGCTGAGCAGCAAAAGTCGTCTTTTTTAATTTGTTGTAAAGCAATTGGAGGAATGTTGAAAATATATTGACTGGCATAAATACTGTTCCGAAGGTAACATAAAAAGTTTAAGTCAAATAAATGCTTAAACGATATATAAATATATATATATATAACATATATCCTAAATGATATATATATTATATTTACGTTGTTTTAAATAAACTATTTTAGCTTTTTCTCATATAGTTTCCCTTGCAAAATCATGTTAATATTATTCAAGAACATCTCAAAATGTTACACTTCCATTATAATAGTTTCCTTCAATTAAGGATATAAAGAAAAGTTATCCAGAAACGCATTGAAAGCACTTTCGTAAAGCGTTATATATTATCCAATAAAGAAGACTATATAAGAAGACACTATATGCACCACAGCTAGGGCATTTCTCTAAAATCAATGCAATCTCTATAAATTCTTTAATGAAACATATCTTCAATAACAAACACAAACGAAATAATTAATTGCATAAGCTTTTTTCAAAATTTAAATTTCGCCATTTTAATTAGTTTTTAATAAAATTCATGATTATATCGTTTGCAGGCATAAAAGATATAATCGTTTGTATTATATATATTTGATAAATGCTAAAACTGACTAATTTTATTACATATTAGTATAAAATGGTTTATGTGAAAAAATTGTAATGTGTATTTATATAATCAATTTTCTAATTATAATGAAGTATTACTCCCACAATGAAGTAATATTAGAAAATGAGAAACATACGTATTAGAAACATATTATTATTAACAAAACAAAGTCCACTGTTCAATCTTTCAATAAAAATTATCAATCATTGCAAAACGTTATCCTTTTCTTTCACAAAACTGAATAATGAAATAGTTCATAGTGCATAAATCTTGTTACATTTTGTTATAGTATAGCATATTATAAATCTAAATTAAATTTCTTATTAAATTATTGAATAAATTACTTGGTTGATTTTTTCTATGCATGGTTATATTTATAGTTTTAACACAAACAATTAATAAAATATAAACAAAATGTGATCAAAAGTTTACTTTTGTATGTAAACAATAGTATTGGTTAATTGAGTATGCTTGATTTGTATACTCGAAAACTAGCGTATTAGCATACTTTACTGCTTTTATCTATTAAATCTTGGTTTTCAAAATATTACAAATTGTTGGAGGACGCCAAGTATTTAATTTTATTACGATGTAAACTACGAATTTTAAGGATATCTCACTTTGTTTTTTAATTTTGCTCTATGTGACTTAATATAATGTTTTAATTTTACATTTTTTTATTTCTAGCACACCATAATGTATGTCAATAATTTATTTAAAAATCAGCATTTCGCTTATAACAAAACTAGCATTTTAATTTAAATAAATATTATCATATATGTATGAATTTATATTTTAACAATAATGCTAATTCTAAATTTTAAATACGTAAATATAGACATTAGTACATATGTACTTATATACACAAATACTTAAATGAGTATACAGGGTGAGTCATAAGTCCCCGGCAGATAAAACCCATGTTTTGTTTTAACACGTGTTCCATTTACATTTTTACTAATTTACGTATTCATTTTACATTTTTCTTACATTTTTCTTACATATATTTTAAATGATAAAACAAAACGTGTTTTTTAACTGCCGGGGACTTTTGATTTACCCAGTATATATGAGTACTAAAGCATAATTTCTTTTTTTATTCAAAAATTTATCTAGACGTTTAATTGAAGTAAAATTACAAATATAATAAATTAAGTCTTATCGATTCACAAAAACGCAAAAATTACCATATTAAATACTTATAAACAAATTGATTTCTAAATATATACACATATATCCAAAATTTACTTTTATATTAATACCTAATATCAAAATATACACTTTTCTATAATATACAAATTTAAGGATGTTAATTAAAACCAAAATGCAAAGGGAAAATGATACATTTTCTAAAATATATATATTCCATGAATGCAAGGGTGAAGAATACGATGAAATCTTATTGTGGTCATGTTAACGATTTTACATTTTTTAATTTAAGTATTTTAAAATAGTTTAATGATTCAACGATGTTAACATTTTTCTTTGTGTAAATCACAAGTCACATAATTATAAGTTCTTTCGTAAAACTGTAATGCAATATATACATTAATTTAGCCAAAGGCCGATTAAAAAGATAGAAGTGGAAATGGAAGATATGGTTAAGCGAATTACTTTATGTATTTTTAAACTTTACGCTATGATTTAAAATGCGGGGAAGTATTTGTTTTGAAATTTATTATTTGTTATTATTATCTGTGACGTAATCATATATTCATTTAGAAAAAGGGCCAATTAAAAAGCTGAGAAGAATAGGAAGATGTTGAGCGAATTACTTTATGTGTATTTTAAACTTCTTTCGTCTATGGGGAGAAATGCGCGCGAGGTGGAGGGGTGATTACTTAGACATTTTCATTATTAATTTATTTCCTTAAAATATTAAAAATATTTTGTTTAAAAATATTTGTTTTTTTATGTTAAAAATGTGAATCATTTGGCTTACCTAGTATAGTTATAACACAAGGATAACATTATTCTCAAAATTGCTTATTTTGTTTAAAGTAAAAAATAACAATGTATTTTTTTATTTAAAAATATCACAATTATTTGCAAATAATTTAAAAATAAATTAATATGTTCATTGTATAATAATTCATGTATGTAGTAATAAAATTTGTAATATTATATATGATACATCTACGTTTATTTAGTTTTGAAGGAATTGTTTTGTTCTTCACAATATATTTGATAACATTTTGGTTCATCTGTTAGTAAAAATATATCCCAATTTTCCATAAACTGACATTTCTTTAATTAACGTTGTATTTTATTTAAAATGACCAAACCAAAAACTAAAAATCGATAGTTTGAATATCTATTTTGTTTAACTTTTATGAAATAAAATGTTATAATTTCTTTTTTTACTATTTTAATTAAACCACTATGTCATTCGCTGAATGCAATAAAACATATGTTGACCTATAAATGTTAACTTTTTATTATAATTTTAATAAAGCAGCTTCGTGATAAATAATCTACTATTTCAGTTATGAATTTATTATTCAAACTTATTTATGAATTTGACTTCCGATTTCATAGATATTAGTACACAAATGTTCCAAATAATAATTGAATACTTTTCCATGTCTTTATTGTGAAAGCCCAATATTCAATAATAAAATATTTAAAATACAATTTTTTAACTGTTACATGCATTAAATATGCTTATATAACTTCTTATTTATAACTTCTTTATTATAGGTATATTAAGATTATTCTGTGTTTACTTTTCGCAATTTGATTTGATTTACTATTTTGCTTGCTTGAAAAGGCGCTGAAATTTTTTAGTTGAAGCGATTTTTTATTCCAACTGCCAGAAAACTCTGTCAAGCATTCAAAAGAGACTAAAGTGGTACAAAAGGGTCAAAGGGGGAGTTGCTCATGGAAACAATAGACCATGAGGCAGAAATATATGGGGTCATTATATATTGTGTGTAACTACGGTTTCTGAGTGAAATTTTTTCTCCTGTGTTTAATCAAACTAGTTTGTGACTTTCGTGTGTGTTTTTGTCGTCTTTTAAAATGAAGCAATGATTTACCTTCAATGTTCACGATGCTGATGCTACTGTCGGTAAAAATAGACATCTTCTAATACATCATAACCATCAGGCCTCATTCGTCTAATAAATGAATTGTAATGTATGTATATTTATTGCAGGACATAAGTATACGTTTCATCTCAATTTTCAGTTATATATTTTTTTTATTTTTAATGATTTGTAAGTCACTAGTTTTATTCTAATGATTTACAAATGAATAATAATTATTAATTGCACTGGAATATATAGCCATATCAGTATAATGAAAGATTTTTAATCGTGATATATAATTTATTAATTTAATTTAATTTATTAGTTTCAGCTAAGTTACTATAATAGAAAATGAAAAAGTAAAAATTGGTAATTTACAAAAAAATCGTTTTCACATTTTAATAGAGAAAAAATAAAATTTCAAAAGTCGTATAAAATTATTCAAATAAAAAAGTCATATAAAATGTTGTACTGAAAAAGTTCTTAGTAGTTAATGATGGTAATATTGTTTGTTGTAATAAATGTCTAATTGTAAGTCTGAAATGTATATCAATATTTTATAAAATTATGATAATATGGAAATACAATATAATTATAGTATGTAAAATTTACTATATACCTTATAAAATAAAATTTAATTATACAATTTAATAAAATGTTTTCTATATTATATATATATATAGACATCATTATCATAGCTGGAAAATTAAATAGGAATCTTTCATACCAAAGATATACTCTTTAATGTACTTGTAATATATAATCTGTTAGAAAACATAAAATACATAAATATAAAAATATAAAATTATTATGTAATACTACAATTTTCAAGTCTATACGACTACTATTTGTGACTTTTGATACAATTTTAAATGATTCGATTTATTTAATGAAATACGGCTTTTAACAGTTCACTCAAATGGAACTTTATGTCTGCAGTTGTCATATGGTCAAACATGATGTAAGCTTGTCAAAAATATAAAGTTTTGTTTTACTTCAATTTATTTGAAAAGCTAAATTTTCTCAATTATTTGGAATAATTTGCAAATGAATATTCTATTGCTTAACTTCTTTTGTATAAAATAAAGGTATTACAATATTTTTACTAAAAACATACATTTTTGAAAAGGTTTTTGATATTTTGATATTCCTTTAATTAATCTAGTGCAGAGTGAATTTTTAAATGAAACAATTTGAATAACTGCAGCTTATTTGTATTTAACTGATATTACAATATAAATATGTAAATAAATAACTAAAGCAAATAAAGCATTTGGTATTTGAGGCTACTACAAATTAACAGCATTATTATAATTTCAAGAGTGACATATTAATCAACAGAAATATGTTTATCTCCGTATATAGATCTGACTTTCATCCGGATTGCTAAGTAGTATCACTTCCCTGCTCTCTGCTCTTGCTTATCGCATCTTACGGTTGATTAATTCCCAGATATATGCTTTATCATTCTATAAATGTATATAGTTTGTAGGGAAATTATCGCTCATTACTTCATATCGTGTTTTTTAGCTTTACATACTTTAAACGATTCCATGTACATTTTCCATTACCATTTTGAATGTAACCTAGTGAGATTATTTGTAATTATCGTATATACAGTAACTACATATAATTTAAAGGTGCACTTAAATAATATTTAGGTAAGACTATTTTTAAATTAAATATAATTAAGTTATATTTTGGTATTATATTAAATTGGTATTAATATATTAATATTTGGTACTTAAATTGTTAAACTGTGCATTTAATTATAATACATTCAAAAGCTAAGTATATTTCATAACATTGATCTTTAATTCACTATACCTATACTATGTTTTAAAAATTAAATATATTAATTTGTCATATTTTCTACATTTATTACATTTTAAATCTGTTAATGAGGGTATAAAAAAAGTGCTAATTACGTTATTTTCAAATGTATTATTACTTTAAGTTTTGAGGCAATCCGGCACATTATTATTGTTGTATGTAATTCTTTCAAATTAGTTTTTGTACGACAAGATTTTTAGAAAAAGGTATGTTGTGAGTATTTAATGTTATTATCATATGTTAGAGATGTATAACAATTATTAACGTACGTGGAATTATTTGATGGCTTATTGTAAATTTTTAAATATTTTCAAAACAGACAATTCTAACAAAATTAAATATTTATCGAAGATTAGCAGAATAGAATATCAAGTATATGTAGGTGACATTAATCATTTCTTGAAAATATATAGTTTGGTATCCAAAAATAAAGCATATATTGAATATTTCCGAATAATAACTCACTTTTACATTTTAGAACTTTAATACTTAAATACTTCACTGTTTAATTCTCTATCTTCTGGGTTAAAGTTCATTACGACATTATTTTGTATTAATTATTATCAACACATTTATTGATTAGTTTTAATTTACTTATTTATCAATAAATATATCACTGTAGAGAGTAAATATGTACAAAATCAAATTTTCTTAACCTTATTTTCTTTGTGTGACCTTTGCTCGAAACAGACGAATATGGGAACACGGTCCGCTTCGACAAGAATGGTGATGGACTGGGCCACTATAACATCTACAACTACGTGTGGAATTCGGAACAGAAGACACACGACTACGAATCGGTTGGAGAGTTCAGGAACGGGAACCTGGCTATCGATGACGTCATTTGGCCGAACAACGCCAAGGAAATCCCGCAATCCATCTGTAGTGAGCCTTGCAAGTAAGTTTCTTCTTTGATGTATACAGGCAGACTATATTGAGAATTTCTAACTGAAAAGCTAAAATAAAGAGAGATATTTTTAAAATATTCTACATGTACATATATTTTTTAACAATTTTGCGATGCAATGTACATTGAACAATTTCGTTGGTAGGCTTAAATGAGTTGACATAAAAAACGTGGTACATGCATTGATATTAATTGATCGAGAATGTAAATTACTTCCAATGATAATATTGTACGATCTACAATTGTTGTCAATTTCATCGGTTTCAATAAGTTAGGTATACTTACTACTTTGGCTCAATAGTATACTTGTTATTTTCAAGATCTCTAAAATATTTTATGATAATTCTATTATAAAATTGGATCAAGAAAATTCAGAATGTTGAGTATATATGATTATATGTATAATTCAAATCCTTTTATTTGGTCATCAATACTAATATACGAGTATATAAATGTATATGTAGGTATTACCGAAAATATTAATTTAGAAATATTTGTTAAATATTCACTATTTGTGCCACTAATTAGACAAAAATACGTTAAGTTTAAATGATGACACAAAATTTAAAAATTTACGCATATTTTTACGAACACAATAATTTCTGCCATACTCAGATTTTTCGTACCTATATTTTAACATTCTGTGAAAAAGCAATGCAATATTTTATGATAATCCAAATGATATATATAAAGATCCATAAAATGTTATATTTTTATAACATTATACAACACACTTGAATTGGAAATATTAGAAACAGCATTTATTATTAGCATTGTGTATCCCTGTCATAATTTAAACTGATCTATAGGAACAAACTTAAGAAATTAATTTATATCGATACATGTTAGGTGATAGAATGAGTCTCGCGCTGTAGTTCTTAGAGTTGGTTATTTTGTTTTATTTGTAAATTACAATAATAAATCAGTAAGTAAAATGTAAATATATCAACCAAAATTTCAATAATTTTAATCAAAATATAAATGTGTAGCATTATTTGTTCATAAATATAATAATATTATTTTTAGACAATATTTACCTACGTAATTAAATCCTTTCTTATTCAATATATTGGAACCATATACATATATATATATACGATACACTCTCTCTATGTATGAAATAAACAAACGTATATCTATATTGCAATTAAGTCGTGGGAACTTTTAATCCTCTTATATATTATACGAGATTAACTATCACTCGTACTAGACTTCATGATACAATTATAATATTTCACTCACATTGTCTACTGTCCCAACATTTCATTATTATAGTCTCACCTGCTGAAGTTTGAATTTTTATATTTTTATATTTTCATATTGTCATTATTCACTTTTATAGTGAATATAACTAATTCAAATATCCTAAAATGTATGAAACGTTCCACATAAATAAATGAAAATCAATGAGCTGTAGTTGCCTATACAGAATTATAGCGTCATTACTGATGAAATACTGATATTACAATTAGAAATATATTTAAATTTCTTTAACTTGAAAGAAATTATAAGAATATTGAATAATTCATTTTCAATGTGGTAATATAATATTATTTTCATATCAAATGAATTTGTGCAATCTTAAACTTTGAAAGAATTGAAAATTTACAATACAACATTTTTCAGTTTGACCCCCTTGCATAAATAAGGCTTTTGTTTTAAAATTTTGCTTTTGTTCATTTTCACCTTCACATTGAAATACTTATCATATTCATTACGCATTGCTGCATATTAAGATTTTTAAGATTATATTATTTTTTAATCTCAATAATTAAACAATATAGATATTATATATATATATTTTTTAATTTTTGTTCAACTTATGCTTTGAATAGGCCCGGCCAAATAAAGAAATATAACAAGAAGGATCAGTATTGCTGCTGGATCTGCGATAACTGTAAAGAGGACGATTTTCGGAAAAATGAGACAAACTGTCAGACCTGTGATCATGGCTGGTGGCCTACCAAGGACAAGACTGGATGTTTTAAACTCGAGGTAGATCAACGTTCAATCCATAAACATAGAAATACCTTTTATATATTCTAATATACTCCACGATAAATTGAAGTACACCAACTAGACAGAGCAAACTTCTGTCAAATTCTAGATTTGTGTTTGGTAAACTAGGGCTCTTGAAATGAGAAAAAGAAAGATATAGGCATTTTCTTCTTTTTAAAAAACTGTATTCTTGAATCTTTATTTTTTTGAAGGTATTACAACTAAATAAATGTAAAAATTGGTTTCTACATCAATGGTTAAATGTTAGTCACTTTACGAGTAAAATTAAAATTTACTAAAATCATTTCAGAACTTTAATTTGTTTTTAATTGGAGACTAAGATGATTTCTATTTTATTTAGATATTAAATAATTGGATTAAAGACAATTTAGTTGTATGCATTTTTAATGTTACCTTATTTATATTTTTTTGCATTAAAAATATAATTTTATTATCTCTTGAAATATGTATATACGAGATTTCAATAATTGGCTAAAACAAAGGAAATAAAATCAAACGTTTTGTTTTAATTTTAAGTGGACGATTTTTTATCTAAAAAGTTATTTATCAAATTATTGACCAGGTTACTGCATTCTGATTGGGTGATACAACGCGATTACTCGTTATCGTAGCATATGATGTTATACTGTCTAGTTTTCTTTAAAATATCATTGGTGCAAACCTACCGAATGTCAATTTCACTAACATAAGGTATAAAACTGTTTTTTATACATTGCGTAGACAGGAATCTTTCCTTTTAGTCGTTTAAAATGTATCATATCATTTTTATCGGCATAGATGTCAAGCAAAAACGAAGCACAGTTCCAGAATCTTCGAAATTGTTTACTCATATTATCATTACGAAAATAATATTTTAGTTATTAGAAGGAATATATCGGAAGAATTCTTGAAATTAAATACTAACTATATTTAAGCTGTGCACTGTATTACTATCGATAAATGTTTAGTCATACAAAATGTAAGACAATTTTGTGGGATACGGTATTATGTATATGTACGTTATTTCCGATTTCGATAACTCATATACATATATTAAATAATTAATTTTAATGATTAATTGATTATATGATAATTTTAATGATTCAGAAAATAAAATAAAATATCAAGACTAAAATATTTTTTAGTATTGATGTTTATGTTTTCGTTTTTTTCATACTTATTTTATGTTTCATTTTATGGTTTATTAATGTATTACCGAGGACTACGGGATTTACCCCGTAACTCCCGTAGTCCTCGTGTATTACTA
>JAYRBW010110303.1:0-18272 GCA_036023295.1 Invenusta paracnida
GACTTCCAATATAGAATGCAAATTGTTGTTAATTATGTGGGGTCTTGCGTTGTCCATTTGTAAAAATTGCATTCCGTTGCACTCACAGGCTGGGAGAATTTGTGAATCAAGAATTTCACAGAAATATTGCCCATCGCAGCTCAAATCTTTCCAGTATAAGTCACAGCAATTGTGGTATTTCGAGTTGTTAACATATGGCCGCTGTTGGGCCATGGGCCACAGCCCAATTTTTCCAGAATTGCAGTCTTGACTAATCATGACAATAAACATAGCCTTGGACACTTGACTGGGCGGATGATGATACTGAGGCAGCGAGTTGATCGCCTATAAATGGTAGCTTTGTTACGGTAGGTGTACCACCACTTTTCATCAAGAAAACATGTGTGTGGTCTAACATTTGGATTTTTCTCGCACCATTCCAGTCTTTTAAGTAATAGCCCTGATTATGTGATAAAAAAACACAATTTTTAGAAATCATATACGAATTATCTCACTTTGTGAGGTAACTTTTAAAAACATTATATGTGAAAAAATACCTTTTTGTCATTTCAATCATTTTTGTCCTCTAGATGGAGTAAACATTTTGTTGATCATATGAAAATAATATGTAAAGATTCTAATACCCTTGCTTTATATAGCAGGTCCTTTAGTTAGTCCTATTCAGTGCGACAAGAATAAAAATTAATCTTGGGTCAGTTGCATAAAAAGTTATTTAATAAAATTTATTAATGAGATGCGCCATCAAAAGAGCCTTTAGTTTGTTGAAGCAATGATTCTCTTGTTTATAGACAACTCTTCGAGTGAAATCACCAGAGTATGCTTGTGAAATAATTAAGTGTTGCATTGCTTTGCACAACTTGTGTATACATTTTTATGGTGTCCCAGACAATATTCCCATCGATCCCGAGGTCATTGAGGAAAATTAAGTTAACCCTCCAGTTGAAGCAGCGGGTGAGAACATAAATAGAATTAAACAACTTATTCAATTCTTTCAAGGTCAATTGTAAACTATTTATTCTTAAAGCTATCTCAAGTTTGTCTTTACTATCATACAAATACTACTTTTGATTCATATTCCTTCGAGGTTGAAATCATGAAAGAATACAAACATGAATTATTGTTTGTTTTATGTTATATATACATATATGTTATTTTGTTAGCTACTGTTGTATGCTTCATGATATATGAGATCTTCAATTATTATTATTATTATGTGCTAAAAGCATATTTAACAGAATTTAGTAGTACATTGTTATTTTTAAAATGTTGCATGTAAAAATTTACTAAATATTTTCAAATTAAGAAAAAATAGCTGAATTGCATTAAATAGTAATAAAAATAGAATAATACTAAAAAATTTAATGGAAAAAAAAGACATGTCAGCAAAATTAAATGAATTCATGTGTTATTAAAAAAATTGCAATAATCCATTGATTTCGATAAATAAATTTCTAAGTGTTGTACAGATATTCAAAGTTTAATAATTAAAACAAATTACAAATCAGCAGTATCAATATGCTTTACATTTAAATCAGATTCTAATTTGAGAATTTCTAACTCAAGTTTACAAGCTTTTCTTTTAATATTTTTCAAATATGTTCAAGTTTGCTTCTGTCAACTGCGGCACCTGTGTTTATCACATGTCTCTTCTTACTTGGTGGCTGTTGGGGCGTAGAGCTGCACAATACTTTTTCAATAGTTGGAACCTCGTTCTCATCGAGATATGATGTAAACGATGCACCATCCAAACTAAAATCAAACACATTTGGTTCCAGCATCTTCAGAACCTCTGACTGCACTGAAGCCTGAGGAACAGTCAGGGTTTCCTTAATACTAAGACCAGCGACAGTCGGACTCTCCTTCCCAAGAATTTGTGGTCACACCTTAGACTTCCTCTCCCATTCGTTTTGCTTTGTCAATCTTAACAAGCATCCTTGATCGAAGGTTTGGCCATATTGTGTCTCGCAAATACGAATATGGCTTGTCAAATCCATTAGCTTCTAAACTGCAATATAATTGAAAACATTAAATGAAATTAACATTTTAATTTATTTATGCTTACATATTTTTTATTTCCTTCCACGTTTCCACCTTCCACTTTCTTCTTTTTCTCGTCTTTGTTGTTGGCAAATCTCTCAAATAAAATGTTTTTTCTTTGATTAATTTCAGAAAGAAAGAAATTTGTTTGACCGGTAGTTAAAAACATGTTTATAGTTTAATTTAATAGGAAATGTAAAATTGGATTATTGGGCGACTGATGACTAACCATAAAAGAATAGCATAATATACATAGCAGATGCACAAGCATTTTACATTTGGTATTATGCATTGTAAATGTGATCTCCATATATGGCTGTAGTGCCTCTCATGACCTAGTTAATTTTATTAGCTAATAACGGATACTTATTAGCTACTTACTAATAAAATATTAGCTAATAAATGCTGAAGTTTTATGCAATTGACCCCTGGTGTCATAATATAATGTATACATAGCATATAATGTACATAATTGTATTTACCTAATAATAATAAATTGTTCATCCCAGTTGCTTACATGAATATTGTCTAATTTTGACATGTGATTACATGTGTGTGAACCAGTAGGCATGTATATCTTCATTCATTTGATATAGGTACTTTGAAGTAATATATTGAAATTAATCTACTGCCACTGCCAGTGGACAAGATGATAATGAGCAAAGTATCGAGGATGTTTAAAAACAGACCTTGTGGATTCAAATTACTTTTTAATCCTGCTTGCATAGGTCATGCAGCTTAGTTCGGCAATTTGCTGTGTCAACTTATATGATGTAACAGAGTTAAGCAATTTTCAAATACAAGTTGTATAAAGTTTGTACTAGTTAATCATAAGTTTATAAAACAGAAGTCAAAATCTAATCATTTAACCAGAAAAAAAGGGTAAATTCAAAAGAGAGAAATAAAGGGTAACTATACAATAAGATGACTAACAAACAAAGGTTGCACCAAAGGTAGAAGAATGACTGCTATGGACAGAAGAGTAAAACACTTCCTAGAGTAATCTATAATCTAAGCAATTTGTTGTGATGCTAAATTAAATGGATGAGTTAGACTATTTTTATATTTAATAACACTATGGTTGGGATTTAGAGAGATTTCTAAATTATCTATTAAAAAATAGATTATTAAATATTCTCTAACATTCTGTTTTGTATTTTTATACATTATTTTTTATATAAAAATATTTGATGATATGCCCTATGATATTATTGATATTGTTCTAAATTCTCTTACTCACATACTTTGCTTTAACAAATTATTGTAGCTGTTCTTCGAATAAATAGTAGTTTGGTGATTAAATATTTGTTTGACTGATTGACCTAGAAATAAAATGATTCCTTTTCATTGTACTACCTACATATTTTACATATAAATATGTATTATTTTCTTTGTAATAATCAAATGCATTGAAATTGTACTATGACTAAAATGAACTATTATTATCGTATTATGTAAATACCATATTTTCTGCATAGTTTTTATGGATAATGTAAATTTCTGATTAAGAAATTTACATTTAGAAAGATGTTTTAATGTCGCATTGTATCTAAACAATTCCTTTTTGGTTATTAGTTAAGTAAATCATACATTTTTTTGGTTATTCATAAGGATAAATACATTTTCCGCAATGAACATGTTATATATATATATATCTAATATGTTGCTTTTTAATTCAGATATGGCAACAAATGTGGCAACAATGCCTTCATCATTAGAACAAGACAGCAATTGTCTTAAAGGTAAGTAGTGATAATGTTTAGTTTTATACGTTTTTTAACTGTCTTTAATTTATATGTATTTAATTATCATTTAAGATCAAATGAAATTGTCAGATTCAATGGAAGTTGACCGCTGTGAACAGCCACCAGAATCAAATGGTAAGTGTTATTGTTACTTTCTCGAAAATTGAGGGTGTGATAACCTAAAGATAAAATGCTCATTGATATTTTGCTGTTGACAAAACGTGAATGAAGTGTATGTATGTATAAGTTATCGAATATTTTTTTAATGCTGTCATAATTTCATTCAGATTTTAATTGAATTGATTTGATCAATATATCTATCTCTACAACTGTTTCAGATGTTTAATGCACGTAATTGTAATAACATTTTACACTTGTGGAATTTTGACACAACATTTTTCATAATTTTATTCCAACATTATATTTGAAAGTTTTAAATTGTCTGAATTTTTAATAATAGTTGTTATCGATTTTATATCGTCGCCACAAGGACCATAGGCCCCAAATACTTGGCTTTTCAGAAGAGCCAAAAAAAGTTGTATTCGATTAGATTGATGAATTTGAACTTATAAATTGAATTAATAGAAATTGACAAAGTCGTTAAAAAATATGGAAACAATTTCGGACATTATAGTATATATAACTACATTTTTGTTTAAAGAAATAACACTCGGTATTTATTTGTTTTAAAATAATAATAACTATAGCTTATACTATTTAGACCTCGTTTTCGCTATCGTGATAGTAAGGACACTGACATCGTCTAAGCGACAGTCGTTATAAACCGTTGTTTCTGCTATATTAAACAAAAATAAAGCAAAATCTACATTTGAGTGAACAATACAGCCAATATATTTATAAAATTCATTAGTAACATTAACTAAATCAATAAAGTAATATACAATTTCACAGGAAGTAGGCATATGTATATATATGTTGTAATAAAATCTACAAATGTTTGGAGAAACAAGGTGAACTTGAAACACTTAACGTTGTTATGTAAGTGCCGATTTGTTTTGGATAGTTGTTATATGTTATCAAGGCATGTGCACCACTTTTTACAGCAGCAAAAAACAAGTTTAACATATTAATTTTAGTGTTTTAAACTTTTATAAAAGTTTCAATTTTCCTCATTATAGTTAAAACTTTTTTACACTCTAACATGAGACCGGCTTATTTTCTTCTTAGGCATAGCTTTGATTGAAATTTGAATAAACTAAAGATGGCAGACCAGCTCGAATTTCATGCTTTCTACGTTGCAAGAGCAAATTTTAATCTTTTACAATCCAATTCACTATCTCTCGAGCTATTATTTCTGGCATTGATGATTCTCATCTTGTCGGCATATTACTCCTTCCAGTAATAAATCTGAGATTTTGTATAATCTTGTATGGATGGATTTTACTATCTCTTGCAAGACAGGGAACTACGTCACTTTGGACTTGTATGTCACCCTCTACTTGGCCGGGGTGTCTCTTTTATTCATTTTTCTCCCCTTGCATGCTACCCATGCATGCTATCGCCGCTATTTTGACCATTGCCTGTGGTTTAAAGTAGCGTCTTTGAAATGTTTATTTGTTTCTAAAAAATTCGAGGAAATGCCAATTAAATCTTTGTCCACCCAATTTAAGTTAAATAGTAAGCATGCTCACCTTGTCAGTGTAAGAGCACGATGCTATTTTTCACAAAAATAGCTGGCCAAAAGTGACGAATTAACAAGAATAAGTGTATATTGCAACTATAATGGGCTAGCATTTGGGAATTCAAAATAATGACGAATAAATCGGAGTGATGAATTATCCGGAGTATACTGTATCTGGTTTCCTCGGTTTCAGTGAACATGTATATTTTTACAGATTGGGGTCAGGGGATAAGTATTGATATTGAGAGTCTGTTCTTATTATAGTGAACCTCTATTCTGGGAAATCCATCAATATGATTAATTAATTTGCTTCTTAGCTCCTGTCTGATAATTTTGGCCGCACTCTTTCCTGATGCTCCACGCCACCTCTTTTGTCTATAATAACGCGTCCTGAAGATGTTATAGTTTTCAAATAACGCCCGACAGTTTTTGGAGTGCGTATATAATAATTGCGTATACATAATTTACTGCACACTTGATGCATCTTTGCATCTTGATGTATCAAGGGGTAAATTCTTGAGAAATCACGCCTTGAAACAATTTTTTTTAGTAGGGTTCCTTGGAATCTTTACTTTTGAGATGTGTCCTAATATATAATCTTGCTTTTGACGCTTTGCACCTAGATTCAAATATTCGCGAAGTAAGTTTTGTGTAGGATATATATCAGAAAACAATTTACAATCATTACAGCAATTTGATGCACATCTTTGTTCAACATGTTCTATTTCGACTGGTATTACAGCGCACTTTTCAGTTATGTATGATTGACAAGATTCTTGGTTTCTAATCTCCTTTTTCCCTCTGACAATCACTAGGATTTTCTGCTAAAATTGGTTCATCATGGTGATAGGTACCCTTATGGTGGCTTCGTCAACATAATTTTGGGTCCCTTTGGTTTGTTTTCTATTTTGTACATTATTCAAAATTACTCCCACGCCGAATGAAATTACTACACTATTAATTAGGTTCAGACATTGATATCGCAGTGTAGTATATTATTTATAATTACTACGCTATTAATTAGGTACAGACATTGATATCGCAGTGTAGTATATTATTTATAATTACTACGCTATTAATTTGGTACAGACATTGATATCGCAGTGTAGTATATTATTTATAATTACTACGCTATTAATTAGGTACAGACATTGTTATCGCAGTGTAGTATATTTATAATTACTACGCTATTAATTAGGTACAGACATTGTTATCACAGTGTAGTATATTTATAATTACTACGCTATTAATTAGGTTCAGACATTGATATCGCAGTGTAGTATATTATAATTATTCACCCACAAAAATATGTACCTATACTATTTTATATGTATGTACGAGATGTATTAGTATATACATGGCAATGTAAACAACATTAATACTGTTATAGACAGCTAATCATTGTATATTCTTATAAAAAATAATTAGGAATTAACATTGATACCAAATAGAATGAAATTTATCCAAATTAAACCCACGCCATGGGACACTCGCACCATTTCGTCCTGTGGCCTGTTTCACAATACAACAAGCAATTAATAGTGAAAATCTCCTGGTAAATCCCCACGCATTATCTCGGGATATCTGTTTATAGTCCATTTCTTCATTGCATGGACGAGTGCTTCCTACCTCCTCGTATGAAAGAGAGCGAGTCATTACTGAGGTCAAACCTAAACAACACGTATGATCAAGGACACAGCCTCGCTTCATTTAGAGTTTGTGTTTACCGAATTAACGCCCTCGTCTTATTTAATATTTTTGTAATGGATAACAATGAGAACATTTTATTGATGAAATCATGATATGTAAAGATACCTAAGGAGCAGGATGCAACATACTTCCGTGATACTGTGCGGCCTAATCTAAAGCTCTTTTGAGTTACACCGAGTAAGTGATCGCCTGTTGTCTATTTGCAAATAGCGGAGGGGGAATTCCAAGCAGTAATATCGATTTATTTACTTTGTTGTATTGTGAAACCCATTTACTACTTGCTTGTTGAAATTCACTATTGTCAACAGGGAAATTACTTGTTAATCGTGAAACGCATTTTACTGTTTACTACTTACTATTTGCTTGTTGTATATTGTGAAACAGGCCACTGGTGGTAACGCCATATCAACTTTTTTTACCGAATAAAGTTTAATATAATATTTATATGTTTGATGGATCACAAAAAATGTATAAAAATCTCATTGTCGTCAATTGGTCCTTGAGGCGACGGTATATATTTATATAGTTTTTATTTAAATTTATTTTGTCAGCTACATATCTCTGTTAGGTTTAGAATAACTAAAAATCAATATATAATATAAATTTATTTATTTATTCTTTCTTATTTAGATTGTTTGTAATTATCATTAATATTTCGGTTGCCTCGTGTTTTTTTAAACGTACATCTATTCGAGTAAATCGACCTATTTGTATATATTTTTTCTAACCATAAATTGTATATATCTATATACTATGCTTTATAGGCGTACCTAAACTACCGGAAATAAGTCCGGCATTCAGGTCCAATGACTTAGTCAACAGTGAAAAGCCGCCACAGCCGTCTGTGTCAAATGGAAATGGTCCGCTCCTAGTGAAAGAGGAAGATAAACGAGACACTGTCACACCATCGGGAGATAGTCAGCAGCCCGCCAACAGTGTCGAGGTAATACCACCCGTTGGTAATAAGCAACCAGCCTTGCCTGAGAGTAAACCACCATCGGTAGTGAAACTTGAAGCTACTCCCGCTCCCAAAGAAACGGCACCATCCGTATTGCAGGCAAAAACGGAAAACTCCATCGCGAAGACGGAGTTTGGACTGACAAAGGCGCCAGTTGAGGCAACCAATAGCGCCCAGGCCATGAACATCGATATTATGTTACCACAATCAACAATGGAAGAGGAAGCCAGTGGTGGTCTGGATGAGTCGATGGTCTCACTGGCTGGAAGTGATGACGAGGAACAAGAGGAAGACGATGGGGAGGAGGCAGATGGCTCCCAAGGGTCCGGTGCGACCCCGGGCGGTACTGCCTCCGAGGGTACCGACCGTGGCCGCCGGGTTCGCCACAAAGTTGACCGCCTCTCGGATAAACTCGACAAGGCCTTCAAGGAACGTGGAATTGTCAAGTCGGCAGCCATCGAAATTCCGCAGGGCCTGGGCACTCGTCTGAGTGATATCCCGTCTATTGATCGGAATATTCGAGCGGCCAATATGTTCGCGGTGAAGGTCGTGCACAAGATGCTCTTTGGTCGGCTGGCAAAAGAGACCCAGTTGGTGTCCAATCTTCGCCGCTTCAATGGCTTTGCTTTCGAGGAGAAGTCAGACCTCTACTACAAGAAGGCTGCTTACTTGACCAGGTGAGTCGGGCTTTAAGAGCGGGAGGTTCGTAGAACTTAGGTTCCAATAGGGTCCTCGTGTTCCGACTTTTTACTGGTCGGGGTATTGGCTTCTTCGTATTATGTTTTATGTCGTTTTAAAACGATATAGAATATCATTGATACTGTTTAACTCATTTATTTGAGGATAGAATTTCTGTAAGTTTACAGAAATTGATTGCAATTATTTTAGCGCGGTTTTCATTGATTTATAAATTTAATGAAGTTTAAAAACACACGATGATTGTAAGTTTTGTTTCCAAAGCAAATTTATATAACATGCTACACTATTCTTTACTGTTCAAATTATGGAGTAGACTTTTAATGTTTTAATTATTTTTTTAATAAGATGCAATGCAATAAAAGTGGTGCTAGAATTCATCGACGCTTTGCCAAAAATAATCAGTCGGTGTCCATCGAGTGAAAAGATTATTACGCAAAATTATACGCTTTGTGTAAAAATATAGTTTTTATTAATGCCTATTTATTTCTATAAAAAACGACATCGCATTATATGAAGCGATGAATATATTATATTCGGAGCAGGATATTAGATCTCCACCGTTTCACTTTCAGGATATTTGGCCGCCACAGCAACATACTTTTTAGTGATGAATAGTATTGCCTATTGTATATCTTTTCACTGTAAAATCATTTATAGCTTCAGAAAGTATTTAAAATTGCTAATTACCAGCATTCGTGTGATGATTAGTGTGACTCGGCAACTTTCCCTTTTTAGCCGAAAGGTTCCCGACATTCGCGTCATTCTGGACATCCTCTGTCTGGAGTCCACCGGTCATAAGGACGACCTGCTCACACGGATCCTCGACTTCCTCATGAAACCCGACGACTCGAAACTCTTAGTCGTCGTGAAGAAGCGTCGGGGACGTGGGCCCGGCAAGAAGTCCCTCCCCTCAACTGTCACAACAGACGCGACCTCGGTAGAGGACTTTGAGGAGCGGCCGGAAGGAGACATCTCCTCAGCGGCGGCAGTTGCTAAGGAGACGACAGCCGAGGGTGACAAAGGGGGAGGAGAGGACGGTGGTACACCAGCGCCTGAGAAGAAGAAACGGGGCCGCAAACCGGGGAGCAAGAATGCCGTCAAGCGCAAATTGGAGGAGAGCGAGGATGCCGCTGGAGAGGGGAGTACTGCCGGTGAGGCGACTGAGGAGGGCGAGTCAAAGGCCACTCCGGCTAGGAAGAAGGAGAACGGCGAGGTCGGCATGCCCTGGCTGGACAGCTTGATCGACAGTGTCGTGGCCTCGCCACCACCGCTTAAGAAGCCGGCGTTCTCGCCGAAAAAGGCTGCCACTCCGGCTTCCTCGAGCAAGCGTTCTGTCACTCCGGGAAAGAGGAAGTCGACCTCCGCCGCCGCCAAAAAGAAGGCAGCTCAGCAGAAGAAGAAGAATGCGGCTGCTGCGGCTGCTGCGAAAGCCTCTGCGAAAGATGCCGAGGAGGCTGGTGAAGCGTCTGAAGGCGGAGAAGGGGCATCGGCGGTGGCGGCACGCAAGTTGCCCAGTGCCGCGGAGATCACGCGGGCTGTGCGCAAGTTACTCTCGGATGCCGACCTCGAGCGTGTGACTATGAAGACTCTCTGTCAGCAGGTTTGTTTGTTCAAATGAATGATACACTATACTTGTATATATATATATATATATTAATAATAGCTGGTCCCCTTGTTTGTCTAAAGTAATACTATTAATTGGATATATTGTTATTTAGAGTTTATCATCGGTTGTACGTGAAATGCACTATTTCTTGATAGGTAACAGTAAGAAATGAATAAAGCTATGGACACCTTATATTTATACATACGAGGGGGAGGTTCAATAATTTCTCGAGCTCAATATTGAATCAAAACACTATCCCCGTAGTCTGTGCATATTTATTAAAGTTGTAGACTATCTAAGATAACTTTTCTAATTTTAAGGTAAAAACTATGTTTTTTGTTTCTAGCATTATTTCAACAGTTTCTTATTTATTTGTAAAGTATCCACGAAGATATTATTATATAATAGACTTGTAATTTCTCATCGTTGTTTTAGATATTGACCATAAACATGGATAGAGTTTTGCTTTCATGTTGAATCAGAGAACTTATTGAAGCCACTTGTATTTGTATGTAAATATATAGCATTTATACAATATACAAACTCTCTGTATTGTTTTTAACTTATTATATTGCACCAAATTATATAATTCATGAAATTGTTCTTCTGCCTATTTACTATTTAATTGTAAAGATATACTGTGACGTATTTCTTTAAGCGTGTTTAGATCTCTGTAATAATTGTCCCATGCATTATAATATGTATTTTAGAAAGTTTGTTTTCAAAGTTTTCTCCAAAAAGTTTATATTTGCTAAAGCGCACAACTTATAATATTTCTTAGGAGCATATAGTTCGATGTTTTACGTGGTAATATTGCAACAATATTATGATGTACATGAAGGACATCTATTCTTACTTGTATATTGATAAAAGATAACGGAGTATTCTTATACAATTTCATATTCTATTGTTAGTTTTTTGCCATCCAGCAATTATGTGCCTTCCAAAAGATTGCTTTTAAGTGTACTTAGGGAAGCGGTTTTTATTTGTCCGTTGATAAAGTGAACTATTTGAATTGTAATCATTTGAAGACTTAATTATTATACAAGATGTGTCATTAATTTATACTTAAATTGTGTTTTAAGACTACATTTAAAATGAAATCCACAGTTTTGTTACCGCATTCCACATTTGCAGCATGAAGGAATGCGTTCTTGTAGATATTGACATTTGTGCTTTGTATGAAAAGGTGAAAATCTTATTTAGATCACTTTGGGTTTGATGGTGTGACATTTTATATTCAAAGGATATTATGATGTTGAGTTTGGTTGAAAAGGTAGAATAAATGAGTTAATCTCTGGAAGAATGTGAATGAAAATGTTAAGATTAAGTCGTCTAAAGGAATCATTGAAGGAATGTTTAATTAGTTCTTTGCTTGATAGGAACAATGGGGATTCAATAAATACAATTTCAGTTAAACAATTTACAGGGCCTAAAATAATGATTGAGCTAGATAATAGATTATGTGATTAAATGACTAAATATATAGTCCTAAATTTGTTTTATTATTATATTTCAAATCTT
Organism: Invenusta paracnida; assembly: GCA_036023295.1. Taxonomy (NCBI): domain Eukaryota; kingdom Metazoa; phylum Platyhelminthes; order Proseriata; family Coelogynoporidae; genus Invenusta; species Invenusta paracnida. Next base: position 11,922 of record JAYRBW010110303.1, read on the forward strand.
AGGAATTATTATATTTATGCCGTTGTGATCCGTGGTCGAAACATAATACAAGAGCTACAAGATATATTTACCTTAAACGATAATATTGTCAATTTTTTTTTCCAGAAGAACCGAATAACCACATTGAATCCTGTTTTTCAAACTTGGCGATGTGATAGATAGCAATACTTTAACACTTTCCAAATTTGAATATCTTATAAAAAACATCCTATTATATGGCACCGTGTAAAACTATTGGCGATTGTATTTAATAGTGGGTCGATTTACGACAAATAAAACAATTAATTATATGTGTTGTTTACTGCAAATAGCCTCACGTGTTTAAGCTGAGAACATTTTAGGTTCATATTCGAAACAATATTGTAAAAGGAAGACTAATATTAAATTTCCAAATATACAATTTGTACAATAATTACAATTATACAATAATATATATATGTAAGTAATAATACTAGTATTAATATTGACAGTATGACAAAGTATATTTTTCAGTAACTATAGCATAAATTAGAAATCATAAAACAGTCACTATCCATAAGTTTGTATAATTCACATTTTAAAATATTAGCCAGATACAGTCTTTATGGTGAAATATATAAAGTAAAGAAGCAGTGTAGTATAAAATAAAATCAACTTTAAGTAAGGTTAGAATCAAACATTTCTTAGTTAATAAAATTTAATGTTCAGAATATATTTATAGTAAATGTCATTGTATACATCAATGCTGTAATTTATTTTGTATATCTATAATTACGATATCTTATGTTTAATGTGCTATAATTTTCATAATTATTTTACGTTAAGCTACATAATAGTATTAAACTGAACACATACAATCAGTAAGAGTGGTTTCGTGTTTAATTTGAGTAATATGAGACTTTTCCTGTATACATCGACGATTTACAAAACGATTAGTAGGTGAATTTAAAATCGTAGTATCAAGCAAAGAATTTATCAATGTTATATTATCATTTAATAATAATGAAATGCACCAGTACAAGTTAATGTTTAGAAGTAATCTAACTTTGCATGAAATTCCCAGTGGTCTGGGTGCTTCATCGCATTCTTGCACAAAGACACGGGTACAATACTTTTTGAAAGCTATCAGAAGGACAACAATATGTTGGTAAAATATTGCCCAGTTTAGTTCTTCAAAACCGTCAATTGATGTTATGGAACTGCTGATGTTTACTGTCTGTCAGCACACACAAATTGCTTGTAATATTTTGCAATGTGACCCTTTGAACTGGTGTATAACCAACCTAGGGGAGTGACAGTATCAAAGTAGCGTCGAACAGATTCAAGTGAAAAAAAACCACACACTCGTTTTCTACGTACATCTAATATTATTTTGAATGTCAAGGCTTAGTTTTGATGCTAACGACACCCTTGTCGGAGTCATTTAGAGCATAAGTCCCAAAAGTCTATTAACGACCGCTTTCTGCATTCGTTGCTTATTTTGCCACAGTCGGGAAAGCATTTATCAGAATACCTTATGCCAACCTGGATGCTCTTCGAAGTCTTTAGCGCAAGTTGGTATGTCTTGTAAAAAACAAAGAGTTACTTATGACATTCTGGGGCTGTTTAACTGCCTTTTAGACGATATTAGTTGCAATTTTCAAGTGAAACTTTCTGAATTGCATCCCCCCACATTGTTCATAATTTTAATGGGTTACAAGCCGAGCGTATACTTTACCTGAATACTCTTTCGCCCTCAGTTCTCTTTATACGTCTTCATGAACGGTCCTTCTTATTTTCATTATTTTCTATACATTTTCTATGGATATATTAAACATTTTTATTCAATTTTTGTTATAAAAGTTTAATTTATTGTTAAGTTACAAACTGTAACCTTATATATTGATTTGTATTATTACAGCACAAACAAAACCACGGAAATAATAAATTTGTATTCAATTAGTTAGTCCGGCCTTTGTGGATGAGAGTTGTGTCTATTTTGTTCTATATTGTTAAATCCCATTTTTATAGTATTTTAATATGATGGGATCGTATTTGTTCTTAGTTATGTTAAGGCATTTTAATAACCGATAAAAAATTTCAGACATAGGTCACATCGTTTAGCCTCAAAAAGAGTTTGTAAAGTGAGATCTAAAAATGTATACACCTCCCCTCCGTACAAGGATTTAAATTACTAAAAGCTTTGTTATTTGCAGCAATTAGAACGTACGATTTTAAAATTCAGCGTGGGTCTATTTGCCGTAAAAGCCATTATTGTGTCATTTACGTCAATAAATTAGAACACTCCATTGTAAAAGTTGTACGTTTAATTTGATACATAGTTTATGCGCCACTAAAATCTGATAACAAAGATGTAAAAAGAAGTCATTTTTGATAAAAGGGTGTTTACGGCAAATATAGATCTTGTAGCCGCGATATATCTTTTGTAACAGGTTCTATCGCTCGTTTAATTCGTGTCAAATTAATTTGTATATATGAAGCTGTTGTTTGATAATTGAAAATAGCCACCAGCAAATGCCCAGTTAATATGACATAATATAGGTTCCGTGGGAATTTCTTATTTACTAATTTTGATGTTATTGCTCTTTCAGGTTTTTGATATGTACCCGACATTTGACCTTACCCACAAGCGGGAATTAATAAAAAAAGCAGTGAAACACGTGAGTGCCAAATCTTTTTATAATAACTAGAATTTCTAATATGCATTCAATATAGATTACAAGTTTAGTACCTACCCATGCTATAAGTAACACATTTGAAATAATACTGAATTCTGAGCATAGTTTAGTATTGTTAATTTTTCCTCAAATGTTTGAATAGCCTTTTGAGGTCTGTATTATAATACAGAGTTATATCCATGCGAACGAAGCACTTTGCTTTATCCACGAATACGTTGTCCTTATATTACCTTGTTTGGAGCATGCGTGCAACGAAGCTAGGTTTTATTCAACCCGATCCATACCGATGGGGATATTAATTTTGGCTGGCATTTTTTATTGAACAATTTGAGTATAGTAAGCTCGTGGTTTTTCTTACAATAACAAGGTTTTATTACATACTTTTAGCGCTGTATTCACTACTGGTCATCCTCCTGTGGGACGTGACCCTTAAAAAACATTTATATAAAAAAATTAAATTCTTCAAATTTTCAAAATAATTGAAATTGTTTTATTTTTTTGCTCGGAAAACTTTTTAATTTTTTGGTACAATTTAATTTTAGTTTATTTTTCATAATTTTTTTTTTAATAGAATGTGTTACAAAACATCACCGTTTACCTATATGCCAGTGTTTCAAAACTCTACTCCTCCAGGAAATTTGAAAATTATATTGGGCACAATGTGACCCCCCCCCCCCCCTCGGATATGGTTGCGTAAAATAGACTGGTATAGATAGGGTTAATGAAGTTTCTTTTATTATTAACCTCAAAAACAATGCTTTTTATTTACTGCTAATATATTGGTGTCACCTTTTTTCTTTCACAGGTCCTGTCAACGTCTTAGCTGCCTTTTTGGGACACCCGCAGTTTCGCATTTTTACTTTACCATCTCTCACTCACTGCATCTTCTCATTTTACTGTACGCCTGTGTAATAACTATGTAGTTGACACTCTGGTGACAGCTTACTGAATCCGGCCGTTGCGAACTGTCTTCTTATTTTCATCGATACGAACCTACATTCTTCAGTTATGAGATACACTTTAATTGAATAAACTTTTGTATTTATGGTATACTGCGTTGCTTACTTGTGTATGTATCGCCATAGAATCTGTATGTAGTTTCAGTGTTATTTATAACCCCTAGTTCCTGTAATGAGCTGTACGGCTACCTAGATGTTTGTCATTTATAGTGGTTTTATTAGTTCCATTTCAGAGTACATTGTCAGAATTCAGCTGTATATGCTTGATTTGTATGATGGCTGAAATGTCTGTTTGTTTTGCAAATGTTTTAAACACGATACTGTTTTACAAATAATTATTGTACAATTTCGATTTCAATATTATCCGTCTTGGTGTTAACTGATATATTACACTGAATATATCCCATTTTACCCGGATATAGATATATACGATAATACGTTTTTTTATGACTCATTTTTCACTATATGCATCAATGTACATGTAACTCATTAATAAATTAAGCTCATCCTATACTTTCCAATTTTTTAATTTACCAAGAAAGCAGTTTTTCTACCACTTGTTCCTTGATAGTTGTAATAAATTACACTCTATGTAAATCGGTGGTTCGCTCTATGCAGCATATATAGATAAAATATATTGATTCTGTCTACAGGTCAATAGTAGTTTTGAAAATTTGTAGTTTAATACGACAAATATCTAAACTTACGGCAGTAGGTTGTTAGCTCAAGCGAGCAACCTACGTACAGAAGGTATATTATATTTTATAAACAGCAAACGCTATACACTGTTTATTATCTAAGCATTTTACCCGCATGATACATTTTTCGAGAATTTAACTAGCTTTATATTAAATAATAGGCTTTATTATGGGCTTCATAGCTTAGATTTCAATTTGTTAAAAGAAATTATAAATCAATATTTTAATTCGGGTAGGATTCCTTTTCAAAACACGATACTAGTATTAATACAACTACTATATTACTGATTATTTTATTGGTTGATTCTGATCTTTTTTGTATTATAAAATCTTATTTAATGCTTACTTAGCAAACAAATTATGTTAATTGTGGATTAAAAAATACTAGGTTAATGAAGTCTATACATTTTAAAATTTGGTTGATTACTAAACCTACAATTTAAACAGTTTTTAATAACAAAGGTCATTTCTGTACATTGTATAACAACAAATAAGTCTAATATATTTTCCAGATCGTAAGTTTGTCTTTACAATTAGTTTTAACTGATTTGAGTAGCTAGTTTATAATAGGTCGATTTTGCCTTCCATTCTTAAAAGTTTTAGTCCAATTGACTAAATCATAAATATATTTTGACTATCAAAATATATTCACCCCTATAATCTTTTTAAATTACATTCCTTCCACGTCGAGATCATAATACTATTTTATAAAAATAATTAGTTGAATTAAAAAATGTGCATGTGACAAATCGACTTTTAGAAAATAATTATGATATTATCTCTTGTTAGAAGCAATATGCTATTATTCGAATTGCAATCGACTATAAGTTAAATTATGCATCTTCTTTCGAAAAGCATTCGTGTTGCAAAAATCCCTGAATAATGTTAAGTCGACAATATGAGTGTAGAATCATGGACTGTTTTAAGTCCTTTCGTTGAATTCTTGATCTTCCCATTTCTTTATGTAAGGTTTTTTGTGTTTTAGTCGTGTAGATCATGTCAACTGTTATAATGTGACTGCTCAATGCAAATATCGCCACAAGATTTATTTGGTATACATGCCGCGAATTTTTAATGTAAGTTTTATATCGCACGCATTAAAATTGAATTTCCCTTTAAAACTCATGGTTTTTATTTGGTTTAGGTTAACACTAGCTTTATAAAGATAAGTAGTCCTTTACTATATTGTTCCATTTTAACCCCTAATTGTGCCTATCGATGAGAATCTAACTATATACCCACAGCGAGCTATCACGAGTATACATACTCTGGATGAATGAAATGCCGGTTGTAGACAATATTTTCCGAGTAGCGCTGTGTATTATCATAACTGAGGCATAATGTTGTATAAATGTTAATAATTTCTTATACATATTATATATATATACATGATATTCAATATAATAATTGAATAATATTCAATATTCATGAAATTAATCAATATTGTTACAAGGAAGATCGTATATATATTACCTATACCAATTGCTCCCCACTCTCTATAGAGTAATAGTGTATGTCTGGTCAGCCAATCTACCTATTAGTACAGTCTAGTTCTGGCGCCAGTGTGGAGGTTCGTAATTTTTTTTTTTTTGGGGGGGTGGTGATAGAGCAGCTGTATTTATTGCTTGAGAGTAGCGCTCAACGTCAGCATGTTTTTTTTTAAACAGGAAGCCGCCGGTCTGAATCCTAAAAAGTTAATAGTAGTAGGGAAGGAGTACCTCGGGGCCAGTCACGTGACGTGCGGGGGCGGGGGGGCTGAGTCATGCTCATTCATGCTCAAATGCACTTCGAGTCCGGTGCACTTTGGAACGACTGGTGCGTGGGAGGGAAGGTGGGGGGTGTAGTTTCGACCAATCACGATCGAATACGGCCAGAACAGGCAGAGTATAAAATGAATGCGCACGCCTGTTTTAGTCATTCTGTTTTCTTGCGAGCAACTGGACGGTCGTCTCTTCTCTCTCTCTCTCTCTCTCGGCTATTCGTTTTCTTACCGTTTGGACACCAACACTGCTCTCCTCAAGATGACAAATTTCATTA
>JAYRBW010110314.1:0-18272 GCA_036023295.1 Invenusta paracnida
ATTTTATTATTAATTAAATATAAAATAATACTTGTTATATATAAATACTTATCATAGTTGTAGTTAACCAATAACTATCAAAATATAGATTTTATTTATTGTGGAGTCAAAATCCATATCAACGCCCTTAGAGTCGTTTCTCTATGTGTACTCTATGCTCTGCCTTTGCATTTAGTATACAATGCTTATTTTTGGGTTACTTTAAAGAAAATATTAGCGCATAAAAGAACAGTTAAGAAATATTTATCAAAATATGTAATATCAATTTAGAAAAATGAAAAACTGTTATTTTCATTTCAACAAATTCACAAACATATTGATTTGTAATCCTGGCTCATTTTATATATATTTATAATACCTATAATCATAATTGACTTTAAAAAATATCTTTGATGCTTTATTATTCATTATTAGAATTAAGGCAATAATAATATCTCATACACAGGAAATTAACTAGTTTAGCAATAATGTTCACGAAGTTATTTGAGTATTTTGTGGTCCAATTTTATTTTACACAAATACACTTTGATAGAAATTTTTCTAATCTGTCACATTTCATGCTTTAAGAACAAAATAGTTATCAAATTTATTATTTTCTGTAAATGTATTATACATTTTTTAAATAAAAGTATGTAAGCTCGACAATAAAATGAACAAATGACTTCTTATTCAATGTAATGCAAAAATTCTTTATCATATAGTATCTATATGTTGGAATCGCCTATTCATTAACCAAAATTAATGATAACATTAGTCATTATGTAATTAATGTAAATATAAGTTTAAATTATTTGTACTGTATTTTTTATATGCATATATTCAGTTGTCTATTCTGTCTTATCGTTTTAGAAATAGATTTATTCGAATTCATGTATTTGACTATTTATTATTTAGCTATGACTTGATCTTCACCAATTCTACTAATAATCTCGTGGAAAAGTTCCGAATGTCTTCTGCAAATGTGATATTTTCAGCTGAAGGTTTTTGTTGGCCAGACCAATCCCTTGCTGTATGTTATAAATTCTCTTAAAACCTTTTTGCTAATGCTTACCAATTTCTTATTTATATTGTCGTTATCTAAAATGTCAAATATTTCAAAACAAACTCTGCTTACTACAATATACTATTACAAAATAACTATGATTATAAAGTAATATTGCTCTATGCTTATTTTGACTCACAGCTCACTTAATTAATAGAAAGATATCTACCTACTAAAATACCTATTGCATTCAATATACATACATATATCTCTAAAATTTGTATTTTGCTTTTCAAATTTTTTATTTAATCTAAATTTGTAAAGTTAAATTTACACTTTAATTTACGTATTTCCAGATTTCAAAACATAATTTTAAGTTTAAAGACCTCTAACAATCAATATAACTTAATTTTTATACAATCAATTATTTTATTAATAATACATACATACATACATATATTTAAATATCATATATTCTAATATTTATTAATAAAATTAGACATATTCGTACGTTTACATTATTACTACTAATTCACTACAAAAATCTATTATTGCTTTTTATTACTCCAGGAAAAGTATCCTGTTGTGAAAGAAGATGAGAAACGATTTTTGAACTCTGGCAGTTTTATCGCTTATGCGCCCTATTTGCACAAATTGGTTACTTTTACGGAGATTAAAAATGCCGGTGACGACCAACTGTATTACACGAAAATATTCCTGCAGCACAAGGTGCCAGTATATCTTGTTTATTAACCTAACGATATAATATAGCCTATAAATTAGTCGTTATTTTTGTCAGATATAAGCTAAAATGTTATAACTATGTAAAAGAAGCGATTTAAAATTGTTATTTTTATTATAATGTTTATTATAAATTATTTTATTAAATTATTCATTTTATTATTATTTCAAACAATAAAATTGGTTTACGTTTTATTCTGTATTTCTAACAGGACGATTGGAAGATCCAACTGGACACACGATCAGAGATGTTCCAAAATCTTAATGGTGCTTTAGGTGCGTCTTGATTTTGTCGACATTATTTTCAAATATTATTTTTAAATATCCAGAATTAATCGTATGTTTATTGCTGATTACACGCCAATGTATCTAATTTAATATTTCATTCTATTGATTTAAAAAATAGCAAAGCTGTTGAAGTTAATCAATTAATAGATATCCATTTTCGATATCTTTTTAGAAATTATTATTTTAGTTAGGTTAAGTAAAAATTATGATTCTTTTGTTTTAATACTGTATCACATAACTTATAATTAAATAATTAATGCACGACAAAAATCAAGTCTAAATATCATGATCTACACTTAGAAATAATTTTTAAATGATGTGTAAATATAAATAAAAAATACAGAATCAAAGAATAATATATAAATATTTTGAGGTGCAATATGTCTAAAATAATTGTCGCTATATATTAGTTATTGTTTTCATAATATTTCTGTTTAAATATTGCGTTCTATGTATATTAACACTTATAAATTTTCAAACTATAGTCGAATAAATTTACATTATTCTACAGGTGCATTGCTTAATTTTGACCAAATACTTATATAGTTTGTTTTTATTCTTTGTTTCTATTTTTAGCTGATGTCACTGTTAAGTACAGTGCCGATGGTTTAGGGTATTTGCAAAATATTAAGATGGACACCACACCTGTAGTTATACACGCGAATGGACCTATTAAAGTAAGTTTTAAAATTAATTATATCTCATTGACTATATTGCAATAGAGATCTTTTAAAGTAAATTTATAGTACGTTGGTATTTGTATTTTTGTAATTGTAATTAAGTAAACATATTTGTACGTGTTTGAAAGTTAAAATATTTCGTATATTTGACAAGGTGGGGTATCGACTTTATAGATTCATTTAAGAAATTATGTAGTTTACTGGGACTTAATCTATCATTGGGGATTTTGAATTAGCACCAATCAATTCTGCTATATTTGGAATTGCGAATAAAATATTTCCCACGCATGCGTCATTGCAGAAAAGATGCGACATTCCAGAAGCGTGTCTATGTCTATCGATCCATCTCAATATCTTATACGTGTACATGATGTGGAGGTCATAATTAATGAAGGGCTACAAAACATGCCACGTAGTAGTGAACGTGTTGGAAATCTTACTAAGATACTAACTAGGCACCTTCTTTCTCTCTCCTCTAGATCTCCCTTTGCTCCCCGCATCTACCTTTTGACCTACTTATTTCATGGAGCTATGTTGGTTGCTTTGGTTTAACTTAGAGCCATATTATGGTTGATAGCGTTACTTTCTATCTATCTATTTTTCTCTCAGTCACCTTCAGTCAAGAAATTATTGTGGTGGGTGGTATCTGCAATAGTGTATTTGGTATGCATGTGCCGTATATATTTACGAAGGTACGTGTCACTGATAGCACTAGCATGTACATGTAGACGACTTCCTTTCTCTCCTTGTGGGTAATGGACAAGTAATTAAAAATATTTTTCTACTATTAGTATAATGAATTGTATGACATGTATGTATTTAGGTAACAATATAATTTGATATACGTGTAAAGGGCTAAAGGCCGTTTGATTTAAGAACTATAATATAGTTTCAATTTCCCGATAATGTTAATACTATCTTATTTGTTACATACCAAATGCAATTATTATTTGTGTGAAAGGGCTTTTAAACTATATTTATTTAATAGTATTTCATTATATTAGGTATAATTAGGAGGTTAATAATATTACTATATTATGTATTACTAGAATTTAAGTTGACATGTCTTATTGCTTTTTAATATACTTAAACAAAATATAATACCGTACTAGCAATATACTAACTTTGTTTAACTTATATTACCGAGTCGTTTTATCATTTTATTGACTTGTTTTATTTTATTCAATACACAGTATATATACTTAAAGAATGGGTAAATATTTAATACTTGTATCATGTAATAAGAGCTAAAATATTTTATAAGTATACACTTATATTATAGTTGGTTACAGGATAGACATATTTACTGATTATATAATAAAATATATAATATATTAATAAAAACAGATTGAATTTTTTTTACTGAAGGTTAACGCCCGAGTATTTTTTATGATTGTGTAGTAATATTTTTAACAAAATATGATTAAAATACTTTTAACTACTAGAAAAACTACTACAAATAATTGCTATAGTATTAGTGCTTTTTTAGTATTGAAATTGTGCATTGAAATAACCATCTTCTAAACCATATTTTCAGCCAAAGTTCAATAGTTTGGCGAATTACCTCAACAAGAACTGGAATCCAGTGAAGGGTTGTCAACAGTGTGAGGAGGATACTATTGATCTAAAAGCACTCAAGGTAAGTCTTACTTGATTACTTCAACTTTCTCAAATGAAAAACCATATTTAAAAATATTTCTAAAACTTTATTAAAATTAAAATATATTACGATGTGAAATACATAATCATTTACATTAACTATTTATTTACTAGTCATTCAAAAGGTAAGCATCATGAGTCACCTGTATTTGAAACATTTGAGTAAATTTATATGTGAAGAAATTTAAACTCTTCTTTGTTTATCCAAATGCAGTTTTATTTAAAACTATTCATTCTTTTCATCGTTATATATGCGTTGTATTTGATTACTGGTTTTATTGCCCTTGTATTAGCTCGAAGAATATCCGACGGTCTTACTGGCTATTTTTATTGAAGTTCCAACTCCCTTTATTACGGAATTCTTCGAACGCATCGGTAATCTGAGCTACCCAAAGCAGAGGATTGATGTCAGCATCCACTATGCGGTAAGCTCTATTTCTATTATTTCTCTATATATCCAGAATGATTAAAATCGATAGATCAGTTTGTTGAATATATTTAATTTATATATTTAATATATATTTAATACTTATATGAAATTATTTTCTTCTGAACAACTATTGGATACATTTATCTAAGTAAATACCTAAATGATTGTAATATTCAATTGTCACAAAATATAATTTATATTGTTTGTTAATTAACGAAGTCATTTAATGTGTATTAGTTCTATGAATAAAATATAGAAAATGTAATGATTTTAAATATATACAATAATTAAAAAAATGTAATTTATCTATTTGTGAATGACAGTTTTTGTATAATAACACAATCTAATATAATATTGTCATAATTATTAATATGATCCCTTTTACCACGGAACTGTTTAATTTCTGCTTAATGGTGTGAAATAGTGTAGAAAACTGAAATATTCATGAAAATTATTGTTTTTAACATTATTTTGTTATTTAATCAGAACTGGACTTTCGTTGATATGCAAGAAATACTTTCTGTTTAGACTGATCACCACAAAAGTGATGTAGCCTTCTTCAAAGAGAAGTTTCGAAAACTCTACAAATCTGTTACGGTGTTCAACCCAACCGATTATGAGAGCAGTCACTTTGCTCGGAATGCAGCCATGTAAGATTATCATATATCTGTATACAATTATATACCTATCCATATGAAAAGCTAAATAGTAATAAATATATATGTGATAGGATTTTTAAATTCCTTAATATCAAAAATGGATTTTTTGTAAGAGAATAAACTAACAAAAGTAAATACATTTCTTGCGTATGATTGTTTTGTTTAATTCAAAATTATATATATTTTTAATCTGCTCCGCCATCTACTTGGAAATGTTTTTATTTAAAGAGTTAAATTGACAACGATTAAATATTATGAGTAATATATTTGAGCCAGATGTGCATAACACCGACTCTGGATTGAGGATGTTGTCATCCATCTTCATGACATAATAAAATGTGCTGTGGGTCACTGTTATCTGTCAAATTACGTAAGATCCAGTTTTGTTATCAATTTGTTAGTCTGTAAGTTTATTTTATCCACATTGTTATCAAAAATAATCTAGTCAATACTTCTACGATGTTGATATATCGCTTATCTTGGACTTAACTTTTATATCGGTATACTTTATATCAAGTAATTCAACTTTAGTGGTTCATTTTACTGCTAATTTTCCTTGAGTTTTTATGTTAGATTTTGTATGCGTAGAGTATACTTGTAGATTATTAATAATTATTTATTGTACATGCTAATTATTATTGTACATGCTAATTATTATGTACATGCTAATTATTATTGTATATGTTAATTATTATTGTATATGTTAATTATTATTGTATATGTTAATTATTATTGTATATGTTAATTTTCCAATATTTATTTTTCATTACTAAAATGTTCACATAGGTACCTTTACTTTGAATGTCTTCGTGTCCCACAGAACTCTAGCCATTGAACTTCGTGTAGACTTTCTTTTTTCCGTGGACTCCATCATCCAGTACACGAACCCGGACACTCTCCAACTTCTCGTCCATCAGAACCGATCGATTCTTGCTCCTATGCTCACCCGCGTTGGGAAACTCTGGTCCAATTTCTGGGGGGCTCTTAGCAACGATGACTATTATGCGCGTTCTGATGATTATATGGACCTTGTTCAGAAGACTAAGATGTGAGTAGCTTGAACCATGAATTTTACGGATTTTCGTTTTAAATTTGATGCCATACTTTGCGTAAAAATCCAAAATGTATCTAATGATATAGAATAGTTAAAGATATAGGTAAATAGAACTCGAAAAATTCAAAAATGGGTTTGCAATAGATATATTGATATTGTATTGTACTTTTTAAACAATTTTCAATAATTAGTTAAGAGATAATTCAGATCCATCATAGATCAATTATTATTTTATATATTCCATTCCTAGCTTTGAAAGAAAAGTCGGATACATTTTTTTATGAACACAACTCCTGTTTATCAAATTATACATCATTTAAATTACTATTGTGGTGTAAATTAATGCGTTGAAACCAATGCTGGTTAACGAAATTCATTTATCATTGACTAATATTTTGGAATATTAATAATAATAATAATTTATTATTATTATAATTTATCCAGCTCAGAGACTGCTTCCAACTCACATTTTGGAATATGTTTTGAAAAGTATCATTATTTTTGTCTGGATTGTTAAAAAATATATATTTTAATTTAAAGTCTTATTGTATACTTCTACTGACTCCATATTAATTCCATGTTCATCTGTTCAGTTATTTCATACTAAACTATACTGATTGCTTTGTAATGTTGATAACTGTATAGAATTTTAAGCACAAAATATAAGCACTTATTTTAGTTCAAATAAGCTTTGTAACTTTCATTTTGCGAATTTAATGTGCCTAATTCTGACTATTAATTTATGTCTTCCACGGTTCTTTTGTTTTTTTATGCCACCCCATCCCCCCTAATTTTAGTGGTGTATGGAACGTTCCCCACATCACAGACAGCTATATCATTCAACAGCGCGTTCTTCCTAAACTCACGGACGCTTTCCTCGATACAGACGGGTCTGATCCTGACCTGGCTTTCACCAAGTCTGCTCGAGAAAGCGTAGGTCAAGTTCCAATATCACTTTCCTTCGCTTGCACATTTTATCTTGTACATAGTAATACTAAATTTTTATCTTTTATGAACGTATATAATCCTTCTGGGTATTCTCCGCTACAATAAATCGTATAAATTTCAAGTTTTCTTAGCGATTGTATAGCAGTTTCATAGAATTGATTTTGATTTATTTTTTCATTACAAGAGAATATTCTTACCTTTACATTATTTTATTTTGCTAGTGTATTTAATAAGTTTTTGCATGTTACTAGTGTACTTATCTAATAGATTTTTATGAACTATATTGTACTATGCGAGCATATCCCAGTATACGAAAAGTTAATCAATATTTAATAATGGTGCATTATACGTATTTTGCAATTGTATGGTTAACATGTTTATCATGTTTATATCTAATATGTATAGTTTCATACATTTTATTTGATAATATACATACACATTTATTTAATAATATTATTAAGCATTAGTATACATTATATAAAACTAATTTCGAATTCTACTATAAATTGGAATTTTTGTTAACTGTGTAATTTGTGTAAAATTTTACATTATGTAGATCTATTCCTTATAAGTTACCGTGCATTTTTCGTTATTATTGACAACATATATATTACTTGCTAATACCTTACAAATAACTTCCAATGAATATTTCAGACGATATTTATGTACATGATGAATCTTCATGATTATGGTCATTTGACTGTTGCGGATAATGTTCAAACGACTCATCTTCACAACGACCTTTGGGAGATATTTAACAACACCTATGTACGTTACAATCTTTTTACTGTATTATTTTTTCAACAGTTATTGTGATATGTCAGCTTAGCTTTTGCAATTTTTTTAAATAAAAGCTAATTAATTGAAATCTTTTTTGTTAAGAGCAAAAATGTAACTTTCTTTGGTTGAAAAGTTTATACATCTATAGAATAATTTAAAATTTTAAGAACAGCAACTAACGAATCAGGCAATGCATCAATAAGCAATAATAATACCAATCTAAAACATTAGTATACATGTATATTCCTTTTATTATGTAATATCTTACAATGTACATGAAAAAAAGAAATATAAGCTTATGTTTAGTTTACTTAAGCAGTATTAATCACTAAATAAGCCAATATTCCTTAGGATCGTAAAAATGTAATAATCATAGAAATTGAAAAAATCTTTAAAAAAGAAATGCATACACTGAAACTTAACAAACGACCGACCATAGTTAACTCAATATGAACATATCTCACTCGATTTACTTTAGGATTGGGAAAAACGCTACCTCCATGAGAACTACTCGAGGTTGGCGTCACCGGACGTACCTTGGACCGAGTTGGAGCAACCCTGCCCTGACGTCTTCTGGTTCCCTATCTTATCGGAAACCGCCTGCAAGCACTTTGTTGAGGAGATGGAGGCTTTTGGCCAGTGGTCTGATGGGTCTAATAAAGACACACGTCTGGATGGCGGCTATGAGAACGTGCCCACCCGGGACATCCACATGCGCCAGGTGGAATTTGAGGATCATTGGATACATTTTCTTCAAACTTATGTTTATCCCATTCAGAAGAAGGCTTTTCAGGGATATGACGATCTTGTAAGACAATAATTAATTTCCACTTTTTCTACTGATTATTATTACTTTGTCTTAAAATGTTTTATTATTTATGTACTACTTATTATTAAAAAGTAGTAACAAAATCTCTCATTATAATATACTTATCGATTATTTCATAATGATTAATAATGAATGTTACCTTATTTGACTTATTATTAATTTTCCTTCCTGTGTATTTTTATTTTAGCCTACGGCTCGTATGAATTTTATTGTACGATACAGACCGGATGAGCAACCGTTTCTCCGACCACACCACGATTCGTCCTCTTATTCACTTAACATTGCTCTAAATCGACCTGGAATCGACTTTGAGGTATAAATATATTATTGAAATAAATGTAATTTTGTTTGTCATGTTAGTAAATAATTTGGAATATCTATTTTTTATTCCTTTTAGGGCGGTGGTACCCGCTTTCTCCGCTACGACTGTGAAGTGACAAAGGGCCGCTTGGGATGGGCTCTCATACATCCTGGACGTGTCACCCATATTCATGAAGGTCTCACCACTACAAAGGGAACTCGCTATATTTTTATCACATTTATTAATCCATAAATCGTCAATTCGTGTTTTATTGCCTTTTATTACTCCATATTTTATTTATCTTCTCATACTTCCTTTTTGTTATTGCTGCTGCACAATCTGGTCACAATCATCGACTCTCATATTCAAGCATTTATATCTGACTAGACCCTCTACAAGCTTTTATTAGTATAGTGCATGTTTATCCCACATCCAATGTTCTCCTGCATGAGTTCAAGCTATTGCTCAATCAAACAATTAACAGATTGCTTTTCTGAATAACTTAATATAGTTTTATTGTAAATTAGTTATATTATATCACTGATTATGTCATTATTAATACTGTTTTGTATTCTTGAATTTATCCCTATAAATAATGTTGTGTGAGAATATTTTGCTTAAAACTGATTTTTTCTTTTGATAAAATTTTGTAAAAGTTATTGTTTTATTCTTTTTAATTGTTTTTTTTACAATTTTACAGTAAATACTGAAAAGTATTATATTGTACCATAATATTGTAAACTATCTTTTGGATTTTGACAGTAAAAATAATTTGTATGATATTTTTGTGTTTTACTATATTTCATTTTTTTATTAATCGATTTTATATAAAATATTTTAACTGCTTCAATATATGTTATAGTATAGACATTTTATTCTAAATAGTAATTTTATTTGAGAATTAAACTTTAGTTTAAAAACTATTAATGTATATGTGTACGTACTGATTTGGTTAGTTTCAATAACAAAATTAACCTCTAAGTTCCATAGATTATTAATATTTTTTAAATTAAAGTTTAATTCTCAAATATCTCTTATTAATATCACTTTGTACATTTTCGACAATAGAAAGTCATGTATTTATATTATAAGTTCGTCATAAATGTAACAGTAATACTTAAAAAAATGTATGATACAATATCTAGATTTAAGCATTATTAATGTATCAAAAATGTCTGCATGATATAATTACTTAAATTTATGCCTAAACATTTGCTATTTGAAATATACTATTTTTAAAGCATTGTTTTACTAATGCTAACGGTGGAAAAATTGTACATTTCAACTGTATACAATAATCAAGAGAGATGAACAACTGAATATCGATGATCTGTTCTAAGTACTATTTGATGTTTCGTATTTTCCAATATTTTATCTATAACGTATCATAATTATTTTAATTAAGCTTATATATATATATTAAATTAAAACTTTAGCATGTATATTTTTATTTTATAAAATCATTTATTTAATTTTTTTTTATTAAAACATAATTTATTCATTTTTCGTAGAAATAATATTTATTGTGTCGAGATAAAAAAGATGTATTAATTTTATATTCCCTTAACTTGTGTATTCACAACGTGCAATCAATATTGGATAAAATTCGAAAAATATTGTATAAAACAAATTATCACACAAATTCTATTGGAATGAAAAAAACTGCTGAATAGTTGATAGATTTGAACTATTATAGAAGTAAATTTGGACAATTTTAATAATATTACTTTATTATACAAAACCCTTAATTTTGTATTTTAAATAAATAATTTGGCTTATGATATATGGATAAATATTGTTTGAATGTGCATTTAACTTAAAATACGAAATATTTTAATCTAAGTGTTCCATTTATTAATAGTTTACCATTCTGTTTTATATAGTCATTTACATAAACACGTAGCATGATCAGTCTTTCAACTCAATTAATTATTTAACACATGATTAGCGAACAAACAAATTGTCAATCTTTTCACTCTGATGAAAGAAGATGAAACTAAGCGGTTCTTTATATACACATTATTAACTGAAGAGATCGTTTACCGCATGCGATAAATTGTTAAAAGTAGTTTGATGCAAGTCTAAAGAGTTTCCGTGTTCATCAAATAGAAGTCAGTAATTCAGTACTTACAAATTACCTTTAAGTAGCAAACGTATTCACTGTACGGTATTTGCTTGCTGTAAACAAGAAAAGCGATGCACCAGTTTTGTGTCACCAGCAACTTGTACCGCAGAAGTAAATGTCACTTAGCAGTCAACCGACTGTTATATACATATACTTCTACTTCATTAAAATGTAGTACGGTATAATATTGTTTGCTATTGGTGTAGGTATCCTTTCGTTGCCTGGGGCAGCATATTATAGGTACATTGATATTCTATAGGAACGCCCTTAGACATACGATACTTATTGCGAAATGGTATGTAGCTATTTAAAGTGCGTGCACCCAGCTTGGAAGGTTTATTAATGAAACGTTGAAGATATTAACTGATTTACAATGAAATCTTTCGTCCGAAAACAGCAAACTTTTGCGGATCTTCAAAATGAACCACCAAAGTCATGGGCAAGCTTCCGGAAAATTCTGCGAAAAGAAATGGTGGATATCCGTGCGAGTATTGACCAGCTGGAAGTTCAATTTTATGATAATAGTGGACCCATGGATTATCTGCGGACATTTACACCGATAATTAAAGAAATTTTGGATAAACAGAAGGAAACAAAAGAATTGAATACTATGCGGCAAATTGAGAACGCTCTACTAACATCAGAAATGGAAACAGAAGAAAAAAAGCTATCTAATGAAGCGACGGACAAACTTCGCCATTTCCAATTAAAAATTTTGTCCTATGTACCCGAGAAATTTGTGAATCTTATTGAAAGGTGTCATCAACTTCAGAACCATTGCAATAAGTACATGCGGGCATTTTTCAATCCTAAGACTGATCCCGTAGTTGAGGCTGCTAAACAATATTCGCATAGCATATCAGAATGGAAGGCGCAAGTTGTTTCCTGTATCCAACATCTCTATACACTGCCCAAGCTCTTTCTTCAAACGGGCGTTAATTTGGTCGATTTAGGACTAGAGGCATTGGATATATTGGAGCGTGTTGGATTGATCCAATGTCCTGTAATGGTCATGTTTACTGATTGTTGTGAGCATCTACGCAAAGCCCTTGGAATCCTAGAGCACTGGATTGATCATGATGAACTTTATATGGACTATGTCAAAAGCGATCTTCAATCAGCAGATAAAATCCTCGAAGATACCGATAAAGACTTAAAGACATTTACTCACACATCAGCAATGGCACAGTTTCGCCTCCGACAATTACAAACTGAGCGAAACAGTTTGAATAGTGAACTAATGAGCGTTCTTGGAACAAAAGAGGCGGAACTTATTGTCGATGAAGAGTCAGCTTATCAGGAAATGATGTCCATGAAGGCTCAAATCAACAAAGATTTTCATCGATGCCAACTACTACAAATGCAAAAAAAGTCTTCGGATAAGAAAGTTACTAAGGATCAGCATGAGATTGAAAGTCTCACTGTGAGTCTTCGAGAATCAAAAAGAAACATACAAAAACTAAAGAAGTCACAACTTGGAATTCAACTAAAGCTGAAGGTGATAAGCGATAAGCGAACTGAGTTAGAGACTTTAAACACTGAGATTAAAGAACTGAACAAATCACTCACATCGGTGAAAAAGAAGGCGAAATTGGCTACTGACGGAGCAGACGAGGCCAAGATGGTACTGGTAAAATGCAAGGAAATTTATGGTTTGGTGAGTACTCCGGATATTCTAGCTAAGATTTTCTACAAGATGCCACTGGCCACTCCGCGTTCGACCTTGAACCGATCCACTGGAGGGTTAACGGCCCGTGGTGGGGAAGACATTCAGCAATTAACTTCTCCACGTTTGAATCCCCATCAAGGAGGTAATGAGTTAGTTCTGTTGTAACTGTAAATATTCACAAAAAATATTCTTATAAAGAGCTCGTTGAAAACATTTTTAAAATACAAGAAAAAATGATTTGATAATTTTTTTACAAAGTAGTTTAATAACAATGTTCGCATACAATTATTTGAAATTTATAATATTAAGTGCACTTACTGTTTTTCGTTTTATCTATTTGCTTTATACCAACATTTATATTTTGTTGAAAACGTACGAACGGGTTTTATTTGTACAAATATACATATATGTATATACGAATTATTATTTACTATACATTCTTAGTGTAAACTTGCTATCTGTCATTGAGGTTAAATGAATAGTAGATGCATGTGTGTAGATACAAGCTTATGATTTCTGATATTTATATTTGTATTTCAAAATAATGTTCAAGTTTAAAAATTATGTATATATATTTTTAGTTTTACAGTACATAACAGTTTTGTAATTGTGCATTTATACATATAAAATTATGAATTTGTAATTTCATATACTACAAACGTAATGTTTGTATATAGTAATGCGCTTAATGCTGCCACAACGTTTTGAAAATTTATGCAGATATTTCGTGGACCAAATAGAAATATCTTAGCAAATGCTTTCAAAACGAAAAAAAATAGAACAGGAATATAAATTTAACTTAAAATGCTGTATAAAGTAGACGCTGCTGGCAATATCCAAATTTTAAGCCAAAAACGAAAGTAAAAATTAAAACAATAACTACAATTTCTTTGCTCACGAAATATGTTTACGTGATCTGTCAGACCAAATAGAAATTTGCTTATATTTTAATTGAAATATATTTCTTTTCCGGCTGAAAATTGGAATTTTATTTTATTACGTTCTGACCAAATAAAAATTTTATTAGATTTAATCAAATAAGAAAAGATTTATATAATTTTATTAATATTATTATATTATACAGATATATCTATACAAAATACAAATTTATTTATATTCGGTCCGCACCAAATAGAAATAAAATTTTTTAGAGATGAAATAAATTTATTTTTGGTTGACACTAAATAATACCTATATTTGTCTATTTGGTCGTAACGAAATAACAATAAAATTCCATTTAGTCCAGCCGATACAGAAATATATTTAAAATATAAATAATATTTGTTATCGATTAAATAAAAATAAATTTCTAATTGTTTGTGGCAAAATGTTTTTTTTATTCATATTTGGTCAACAATAGATTTGTATTTTGCATGATAGATAAAATAATTATAAATTTCTATTTGGTCCGGTCGATCCGATAAACATATTTCGAGAGCAAAAAGATATAGTTATTTTTTACTTTCGTTTCTAGCTTAAAATCTGTGGATATTGCCAGCTGCGTCGCATTAATACGGTATTTTAGGTTAAATCTATATTCCTATTCTATTTTTTTGTGTTAAAAGTATTTTCTAAGATATTTATATTTGGTCAATGACATATATATTTTTATATTAGAACAAACATTTTTGCATAGCTAGCTGGCTTTCATAATATTTTCAAAAATTCTATACAATTTATGTAATAAACTTTAGAATAACTAAATTTAACAATCTTTGGGATAAAACTGCATTTCATTTCAAATATAGTACAATAAAAAAAATAATTTGAAAGAAGAAAATATAACTACAGTTTAATTGTTCACTGGAATAAAAGATTATAACAGAAGAGGAGAATACAAAAATAGCATAATCATACGTTTAAATTAAAAAAATAACCACACACTTCTTAAGTAACATAACTCCTGACGTGTTAATGTAAAATCTAAAAAACTGTTTTGTTCTTCTAATTAAATTTTAAATGATACATTTTAGCAAAACTTATAAAAAACCTTAACTAGTTGTACTATCAAATCAAGACAAAATGTCATCCAATGATCAAACTATAATTGTTACCACTTGGCTTCTTGCCTTCTTTCGCTGTGTAGACGAGCTAGAGAAGGTTTTCCGTGTGATCGCTCAGCACATCGGTACCGATTGGATAAAGCTTTACCGCGCATTGCCTTTCATTCCCATCCGAGGCAACGAGACTGTGGATGCTGATCTCCTCGAGTTGACCCAGTTTGGCGTAGGTGGGGACACTGTTGACTGCACCCTACAGGCACTTCGTCGTTGGCGTCGTTTTCACCGACGAGCTCGAGTCACAGATCTCACTGATACGCTGGCGGTTGTGGGACGCGTGGACATCCACCGCCCCATTCGTCTCATAGGCCGAAAGAGAGAGAAGAAGGTGATGGTGGTGGAGAATCGGGTGCCCAAAGATCTTCCCGAGGAGCTCATCAACTGCTACCGGGAGGTGGAGCGGTTCGATGAATTGCGTGCGTTGGGCCGGCTATAAGCGTAGTTTGAACATTGCGAAACAGCGCAGTGAAAACTAGATAATAATTAATTTATATTTAACTACATATAATAGCTTTACTGACAAGTAATTATGATTTTCTTTATATTCGGTACGTGCAAATATGTTTATCTTTTAATAAATCTCTTTCTTTATTATGGTGTTGTTAAAGTTATAATCAAAACTGCCCAGTTTTCAAATTCCTGCAGTCTTTAAGACATGACATTTTTAAAGTTTAGATTTTGAATGTGTTAGATCTATTTTCTCAATATAAATAAGACACATAGTTTACTGAATCGTGTTTAGTCCAAACAGGCCTTCGTTGTTTTTATCCTATCTTGTTTGTATATATATCTTGTAAATTTCATGTAGACCATTTAAAATAAATATAACTGTTAATTTATAGTTTATATTCTTTAATAGTTAATAATTTGATACATAAACTAAAAAGTGTCCCGTATAATAAATACTGAAGTTACTGTTTGGAAAGTATGTTTATTTCAAAATAATGTTTTATATAACGTAACTATCCCAAGCATGATTACTAACAGACTAAACTAATATAAATGAACCTACTCGTCATGCTGCATTACATATATATATATATTTATAAATGACCAAATTTAAACTATTCTGTATAAAAATTTAATAAAATATATTTTGAAAAGAAGTAAATACAGAATAATAATATAGTTTTATTGAATATTTTAGTGTAATCACACAATATACATACATATATATCCACACCAGAAAGCAACGCAAAACATTGTTAAAATATAAATATTCAGATTAAAAGTATGTTATTGAATCATAAAACTGATTATTACATTATATTTATTACTTTATGTAATAATGTCGTCATAATATCATGTACACAACGTAGAATTAATATGAAATTACACATAATATACATAAAACTTAAAATTAAAAAATATTTTAAACTGTTTAATAAAATGGGTGTTGCGTTTCTTTTCGACGTGATTGTATATACCAAACAGAAAAACATAATGATGTAATACATACTCGATTATCATGCTTTCTATCATTGCTATTTTTACTTTATACTTATATTTCAAACATTTGCGACAATCAAATACGAGTATATACATATACCTAAGACATTAAATGAAGAATATACGCAATACTTTTACGTTAATTTAATTCATGCAGATATTTATTTCGCTACATTACGGCTATCTATAAAATGTTTTTCTGAAGCTTTGTACATGATTCTTTCGATATAAATGAATTATAATATTTCCATTTTAACAATATTTACGTATATACATATATATTATATCAGTAAAGATTTTATTAAAAACTATTTATTTCAATTATTAATAATATTATCACACTTGCATATATTTTGCGACTTTGATATTCTTCTATGAAATTGTCGTTAAATAAATAATAATTATTATATATAATTCCATTTTCCTTCGTTTGTTTTAAACATATTATATTCATAGTTAATACACATTTATTAAATCAGTTAAAGTTACGTACCTATATGTAATTGTCATGCATAAACAACTGTTAACAAATACCATTAAGTCAATATGTAAAAAGGGTTAGTAGAAAATTAAAGAAGAAAGAATTATTTTATATTATTTTTATAAATAAAACTAATTTTTTAGAGCATATATAAATGTTATACCTATAACCTACTGCGATCAAAGTTCAATTTTTATAAAGAAAATGGGGCAATAAAAGTTTATATACAGTTAATATAAGCATATTCAAATTGACCTATGATTAAATCTTTGGTTATTAGAAATTTATTTTATAATAAGTTATGGTTGTGGCTATTCAATATAAAAATAGTGTTGTCAGAAATTGACTTTATTATTATAATCCATAGAAATAGGTAACATTTAAATAGTTCAATCTTTATAATTATAATTTATATATAATATAGAAATTTGCCATACATATAAAACTGCCCCAAGTCAATCATTTTATTATGCAAATTGTCTTTTGATGAGCGCAAATTTACACTAAAGGCTTATTGAAAATATGAATAGGCCAAGAGCATAGAGTAGTATACTCTATGGCCAAGAGGTTATTCGAATTCCACAAATATGAACTATTTTGCGAACTGTTAAAATTGTGTATACTAATTCAATGGACTTGATTATAAATTCAAATGTTAATAATAATTATTATTAAACTAAATAATATTTTTTGTATTAACTGTACATAGTAACTTTTGGGCACCCTTTATATTGAAACCATACTATAGAGTAATTATTTAGTTAAATAATTGTTAATTTTCTCTATAATCAAAACTATTCTATTTTAAATATATATATTAGCCATAGAAATAGATAAACAATAGTTAAATAGATAGTTATTAAATCTTCTCTGGGATTACCTATATTATTTGTATTATTGATTAGAATATTACTAAACATTTTCAATTAAAATTAGAAATTCATGAAAGGTTATATTTGTTTCATTGAAGAAGAAAGTTCAATTTATTTGATATTCTAAATGAAGCGGATATACTTTTGTTTATATGTCTATTAAGGCACAATTTAATATAAATTCGTAACCAGGGAGATACTAAAACAAAGGGACGATCAACTCGCCATTTTGTGTGCGCGCGAACTTTAGGCTGACGTTTTTAGC